>CP097507.1:39527271-39544771 GCA_023547065.1 Musa troglodytarum | reverse complement strand
TTTAAAAAAAAAGGAAAGAAAGAAAGAAAAAGAGAGGACAAGTGGCATTAGCTAACATAAGAATGAGCCACTTGTGTTAATTATGTGGATGACACATGTTTTCCTCATGCATACTTGCCACCTATCCTTGTATTAGCTAAAACTTAAGTAAATAGATGAGGAGTTAAGGAAAACTTAACATGAGAAGCTTGCTGCCAACGTAGAGGAGAAGGAGAAGGAATTGAAGGAGAAGAAATTGAAGGAGAAGAAGAACTTTCATCTTAGCTCAAAGTTTTGCATCAACTCTCCATAGTTGGGAATCAAACTTTTGTAAGGCAAGTGTTCTAACCCCATCCTAGAGATAAATTTTGATCCTTGTTTCATCTTGATTCTGAGAAAAATTGGAAGATTGTAGCTTCATTGAAGATATCTATGCCATTTATACATCAAATGTTGAATCTGGAAATTTTCAGATTTTTCGACCTTTCAGTACTCATATGGACATAACTTTTTGTACCAAAGCCTAATTGAGGAGAAACCTTTTTCATACAAAAGAAGACTTATAGAGCTTTCATTTGACATAAAAATTTAAAGATTTGGAGTAAATTAATGTATCCAAATATATGAATGAAAAGACCTCATGTATTCGGTGAAATAGATACTATAGCTCCTAACCTTCTGTTACTAAATGGCTCATAACTCTCTGATGAAAATTCTGAATTTTGCAAAATTTGATTATTTGGAAACTAGATTCGTGTATCTTTCTTTTGACGCCTAATTTGGAAATTTTTAATTATGTTTTGACTCTGAAACATCAGTTTAAATTTATTCTACCAATTCTGCAAAATAGAGATAATTAATTCTGACCTTTTTTTACTCTATTTGTTGTAACTTCCTGTTAGAAACTCAAAAATTTACAAATCTGAGTTCATCTGAAAATAGTTTGATATAGCTTTCCAATGACACCTATTATGAGTGAATTTTAGTATATTTGGTCACTCAAACAATTCAGGAAATGTACCACTCAATTTCTATCAGACCAGAAATTTAGTTGAGGTTTGCCTATTCAAGTTTCATCCTATTGGAAATCGAATTTCTGCTAAATTCTTCTTCAATTGAGCTTTATAATGGTCCTTTGAAAATTCTTGTATTGTTCATCCTAAAATTGTTTATATACCTGAAATCTATTATGTAATGTTCGTGTTTGTATTATCTTGTTTCGTAAAGGCACACGCATATTTTCGTTGTTCCGCATGTGCTTTCGATATGTGCCAATGTTATTGTTCATGCTACCCTTTTGTACTCTGGTGTTTTGTGGGATAATGTGAACCTTTGCCAGAAATGGTAAAAGGAGTTATGCTTAGAGCCCACGATTGCTCTGCCGGCCCCATTGACTTCACTCAGACGTGGGTGGATGGAGCTCTCAGACGTGGGAGACTAATGTTTGGTGGTCATTCAGAAATGGATGAATCACGTTATGAATGTGGTCCCACAGCACCCTCTATATTTATTTGATATGATATCCAAAGCTTTGCTTACGAGATTATATTTATGCTTTGGATAAAAATGGAATGCATGCTACATCAAAAATGACATACAAGCTTGTTTTTGTTATTTGGTTCACTTGTTATACTTTGAAGTGCTTCGTATATCATTGTTATGCTCCCAAACACTCTTACACCTTTGATATGTACCTAAATGCTTCTTTTGCTAATGAAATGCTCCAATTTCCTTTCTCCTATTGTTATGTATAATGCCGGTTTCAAATGAGATAACCCTTTGTGATTTTATATCAAATGAGATGCTTTTCATTGAACACTTGTAGCTATGCTTTTGTATTTTGATACCAAGTCTGCTTGAACTGCTCCTATCACCATAGATATGTCAATCGCTTGCTGAGCTCTTTATGCTCACCTCGTTGCTATATATAATTTTTTTCAGGTTAGCTTGTCATGCACGGAAAAGCTAGAATTGGATTGAAGTAAAGAAAGGCTAGAAGATTTTTGGGCTAATCTTTGTTAGTTGATAAGCCTTTTGTTGTATAGTATACTTTACTTCTGATGAAATGTTAAGGATATGTTGACACTTATGTGTTGTAAAAGTTTAAATGACCGCTCATGTTGATGGAATGATAAGTTTAAATTGCATAAGGATATGAACATGCGGTAAATATTATGTTTTGTGATTGTATATATTTCTACGATTATGGATTTGTGTTGTGGTTGATGTTTAGTTGAGTTGGCTTTGGATTTTATGAATCTCTAAGGGAAGTGTAGTATGATATTATGAAATGTACAGGTTGATGAATTGTGAATATTGATTTGTATGATTCTTAGGATCCTCAAATTGTTAGAATGGATCCTGGATTGAATTGTTGATGAATTATATTATTATGGATTTAAGACAGGATCACACATCCTGAATGTGATGATTCGGAGGGGGCGTGACACGCGGTGAGCGGCGCGAAACGTCAGCCATCTCAGCACCCTAGAACCCCCCGGGTGGCACAGGGCTGGATGGGGCTATCATATGACAGGGACGGTGCTGCTCGCTGCATCGCTCACTGTCCACTGCTCATCACTCGCTCGTGCAGCCAAAAATGGCCTGTTTTCGCCCGTTTTGAGCTATTTTTGGGCTGTTTTTGTATGCTTTAGCGACCGCGGTGAGTGGTGCAAAACATCAGCCATCTCAGCACCCTTGAACCCCCTGGGTGGCACAGGGCTGGATGGGGCTTTCGGTTAACATGGACGGTGCTGCCTACCGCTTCGCTCGCTATGCACCGCTCGTCGCTAGCTCGCACCACCAAAAATGGCTTGTTTTGGCCCGTTTTGGGTTGATTTTGCGTGCTGCGGCGACCGCAGTGAGCGACGCAAAACGTCAACCATCTCAGCACCCTGGAACCCCCCGGGTGGCACAAGGCTGGATGGGGATTTTGGATGACAGGGATAGAGCTGTCCACTGCTTCGCTCGCTGTCCACCGCTCGTCACTCGCTCGCTGTCCACTGCTCATCGCTCGCTCGCGCGACCAAAAATGGCCTGTTTTGGCCCGTTTTGGGCTGTTTTTGGGCTCTTTTTCGTGCTGCGGCGACCACGGTGAGCAGCACAAAACGTCAGCCATCTCAGCACCCTGGAACCCCCCGGGTGGCACAGGGCTGGATGGGGCTTCCAGTTGACACGGACGGTGCTGCCCGTTGCTTTGCACACTGTCCACCGATCGTCGCTCACTCGTGCGGCCAAAAATGGCCTGTTTTAGCCCATTTTGGACTGTTTTTGGGCTGTTTTTGCGTGCTGCGGTGACCGCGATGAGCGGCGTGAAATGTCAGCCATCTCAGCACCCTGGAACCCCCCAGGTGGCACAGCGCTAGATGGAGCTTTCGAATAATAGGGACGGTGCTGCTCGCCGCTTCACTCATTGTCCACCACTCGTCATTTGCTCGCGCAGCCAAAAATGGCCTGTTTTGGCCCATTTTGGGCTGTTTTAGCGTGCTACAGCAACCACAGTGAGCGATGCGAAATGTCAGCCATCTCAGCACCCTGGAATCCCTCGGGTGGCACAGGGCTGGATGGGGCTTTCGGTTAACAGGGACGGTTCTGCCCACCGCTTCGCTCGCTGTCCACCGCTCGTCGCTCACTCGCGCCACCAAAAATGGCCTGTTTTGGCTCGTTTTGGGCCGTTTTGGGCTGTTTTTGCATACTGCGGCGATCGCGTTGAGCGGCGCAAAACGTCAGCCATCTCAGCACCCTGGAACCCCCCGGGTGGCAGAGGGCTGGATGGGGCTTTCGGATGACAGGGACGGAGCTGCCCGCTGCTTCGCTCACTTTCCACCACTCGTCGATCGGTCGCGCGGCCAAAAATGACCTGTTTTGACTATTTGTGCATGCTGCGATGACTGCGGTGAGTGGCATGAAACGTCAGCCATCTCAGCACCCTAGAACCCCCCGGGTGGCACAGGGCTGGATGGGGCTTTCGGTTGACACGGACAATGCTGCCCGCTTCTTTGCACGCTGTCCACCGATCGTCGCTCGCTCGCGTGGCCAAAAATGGCCTGTATTAGCCCATTTTGGGCTGTTTTTGCGTGCTGTGATGACCGCGGTGAGCGGCGTGAAATGTCAGCCATCTCAACACCCTGGAACCCCCCGGGTGGTACAGTGCTGGATGGAGCTTTCGGATAACAGGGACGGTGCTGCTTGCTGCTTCGCTTTGTCCACCGCTCATCGCTCGCTCGCACGACCAAAATGGCCTATTTTGGGCCGTTTTGGGCTGTTTTTGCATGCTACGGCAACCACGGTGAGCGGCGCAAAACTTCAGCCATCTCAGCACCGTGGAACCCCCCGGGTGGCACAGGGCTGGATGGGGCTTTCGGATGATAGGGACAGAGCTGCCCACCGCTTTGCTTGCTGTCCACCACTCATCGCTCGCTCGCGCGGCTAAAAATGGTCATTTTTGGCTGTTTTTGGTCGTTTTTGGGCTGTTTTTGCGTACAGCGGCGATCGCGATGAGTGACATGAAACGTCAGCCATCTAAGCACCCTGGAACCCCCCGGGTAGCACTGGGCTGGATGGGGCTTTTGGTTAAAAGGGACGGTGCTGCCCGCTGCTTCGCTCGCTATCCACCGCTCGTTGCTCGCTCGCGCCACCAAAAATGGCCTGTTTTGGCCCGTTTTGGGCTGTTTTTGGGCTGTTTTGCGTGCTGCAGCGACCGTGGTGAGCGGCGTGAAACGTCAGCCATCTCAGTACCCTGAACCCCACGGGTGGCAAAGGGCTAGATAGGGCTTTTGGATAACATGGACGGTTCTGCTCGCCGCTGTTGAATCTCGGATTTTGATGATGAAACTAATTGATTGTGGTTTATTGTTTAAACTGCATTTTAAGTTACGCAGGTCTACTTTCGATCAAGATTAGACAGTTGACGCTGGAGGAATTGACGTTGCACCATAGGTGATCACGTCAGTATATTGGATGTCAAGCCGGAGGTTCGGTCGACTATAGGCAGGAGGCTTTATACATCGGGCATCGGGCCAAGAAGTGCGGAGTTGCGCCATGGATATCGAGGTTGCGGAGGTCAACCATCGATTGGGCAACAAGCCGCTAGAGAGGGCGATGTGCCGAAGGATCAGACGAAGCACCAACCAATGATGTGTCGGGCAACTGAATGTCAATTCGCGTTGTAATAACTGTCTAGAGGAGTAACTACGAAAGGGATGAAGACGTAAAGCAAAATCAAGGGCCGAAGTCAAGTGCGATGGATCGTTGGGAGTTCGAGAGTTTGACGGAAGTCTGAAGATTCATTGGGAGTGCTGCCGGAACTAGCCGAGAACGAGTAGGGAGCTTGCCGAAGGGTTTTTGGAAGTTCGCCGGGAGGTTCGTCGGAAGTTTGCGGAGCTTGCCAAGAAAGATCGAAGCTTGCCAAAGAAGCTCGGGGGAACTCGCCAAAATCATCGTGGAGTCCGAGAGCTTGCCGGGAGTCCGTAGGATGGTTTCCGAGGGATCGTCGGAAGACCGAAGTTTGCGAGCTCGACGGAAGAAGACTTGACTTTGCGGACTTTGTAATAGCAAGGAAAGCGTCTTTAAAATTCGTAGTTAGCACGTATTTGGGTTAGGATTAGATAACCCAAAGTGGGGCCCCATTGGGCCTTGATTAGATTTAGTTTGGGCCAAAATTTTGGCCCAAACCAAACCAGCTACGTGCATGCATGCCATCAGAGCATGCCATCAGAGCCACCACATGTAGCATGCCGCCATCGTGGCAGTGGAACGTCCGTAGCGCGTAGCCCACGCCACGCCACTTTGGATCTATAAATACCCCCTTTCTCAGCTGAAAGGGAAACCTTTTGAGCAAAAAATTCTAAGTCTTGAGCGTGTGAAGAGTCTTGAAATGTTTTGTGTTTGCTAAGAGTTCACCTTCTTCTTTTCTTGAGAGATCTTGTACAAGTGTGAACTTTTGTAAAGGGTTGTAAAAGGGGTGTTTGATCCTTCCCCTTCAAAGGAATTGCTAGTGGAAGGGCGGAGCCTCATCGCAAAGGCTTCAAGAGTGGATGTAGGTCATTTGACCAAACCACTATACATTATTGTGTCCATGAATGTGAGTGTTTACATTCTTGAATCATTTCATTACTTTGCTGCAAGTTGTTATTTCCTTTACGCAAGTAATTACTTTCAAGTTCTCTTTCGCCAAATCGAAATCTTCCTACGAACTTGTGTTTTTGCAAAATCGGTTTCAAGAGTACGATTTTAATCCGCTGCACTAATTCACCCCCCCCCCTCTTAGTGCCGCTCGATCCCTAACAATTGGTATCAGAGCCACGTTCTTTCTCTTTCGGATTTACACCCGTGAGAAATGGCTCTAAATGGTTTTCAAGAGGATTTTTCGTCCACCGTTCTTTAACGGTTCGGACTACACATATTGGAAAACTCGAATGAGAGTTTTCATGCTTTCAATGGATTTGGATTTGTGGAACATCATCGAAAATGGTTTTCAACCTTCCTCTAAACCGATGAACGAATGGTCGGTTTTGGAGAAAAGGTCATTTTCTTTAAACGCAAAGGCTATGAATGTCTTATTTTACGCTTTGAACAAGAACGAGTTCAATCGGATTTCTATGTGCGAAACGGCTTTTGACATTTGGCGAACTCTTGAAATCACACATGAGGGAACTAGTAGAGTTAAAGACTCGAAAGTAAACCTCTTGTTGCATGATTTTGAGCTCTTCCAAATGACACCAAGCGAATCTATCAACGACATGTACACCCGCTTCACGGATGTCGTCAATAGTTTGAAAAGTCTTGGTAAAAGTTTTTCGGATTTTGAACTCACTAACAAGATCTTAAGATCCCTTTCAAAATGGTGGGATCCTAAAATAACGATTCAAGAATCAAAGGATCAAAATAATTATTCTATTGATGAACTCATTGGGTCCTTAAAGACCTATGAAATGGAACATGATGAATATGATAAACATGATGAACACATGAACAACCTTCTAAAGAACAAGAAGGTTTTGAACTCCGAACTATGAAATGCCACTTGAGTAATGACTCAAGTGATGAGGACAATGAGGACATTGAACACATAACAATGAATGTTAACAAGTTCATTAAACAAAAATTAAAAAGCACAAATGAACTTGAATGGAGAAAGAGGCCAAAGAAGAAGAAGAAGGCTTGGAAAGAAGAATCAAGAAAAGAAGAAGCAAACTACATTTTAATGGGCTTCGACAATGAGGTAAGTAACTTAACTTCCTTGAATTATTTTGAAATTACTTGATGATTTCCATGAATGTTTAACTTAGTTTGTAGGATTTTTTTTTGTGTTTTTAGAAATTAAAAAAAAAATTGAAATTATACTATGCTTTTGTTTATAGTATTTTTGAAAAGTAAACATATGAATGATGCAAGATTTGTGATAATGCTTAGGATTAATCCATGCATGTGTATCTTGATGGTTTACATTGTCTCCAAATATGATGCTTGATGATTTTATATCATGCATGAGCTTTTGAAGTAATAAAGTGTCATATTGTGATGATGAAACATATTTTTTGAATTTATAAGTAGATGCATGATTTTGGCAAAAATTTGAACATGGCCTTTTAACATAAAAATTGAAAGTGTGCTATCATTTTTACATATTTGGTCTTGACGATTTTATGACTAAGCTTGTGTTTTATTTTGATACATGTTTTCATAAAAATTTTGAATATGCTCACATCAAATTGCTTAAAATAAAAATATTTTTTTTTCTCATTCTATTGAGATGAATGAATTCATGTTATGAGTCTTGTGAATCTCATAAAAATAAAAACATGATGAATATTTTAAAAAATGTGCCTCATGTTTTTGGTCTTAATGATTTCTCTTGAAATATGCTCTTTGGACCTATATGAAAAACATGAATATACTCATATGAACGTCAAATCACTTGAAATGGAACACATAAAAAAAATGAGAAATTACACTATCATGATGCTTTATGTGTAATGCTTTTGATCTTAATGGGCTAAATGACAACTTGTATTTCAAATTTATACAATGATGGCTTCCATATAAATGTTTGAACATACATTATGAAATCATCATTGAAATGAAAATATTAAAAGTTTGTTATCATGCTTAATGATTTTGTGATATCATATCTTGATAACAAACTCATGTTTTGGTCTTAAATTTGATACTCATCTTTTGAAACATGAGCACACTTGTTTGAAACAAAATGAAACACATTATCATGATAAGTTGAATCTCATAATGTGTTATATTGTTGTCTTGACAATTTTATAATGAAGTTTGTCTTTCGATGTTGAATGTTGATATTTCTATTTTATTTGACATTAAAAGATAAAGGCATGTTTATTTGAAGTAAATTATAAAAGGAAATGCATGATTCTTGAAAATTTTCTATCTCTAAAGTTTTTGGTCTTGATGAATCCATGTGGATCTCTTGAATCGAATCTTTTTGGAAAGTACCACATGCTTAATGTGATTCGACTTAATGACAATTTGTCTTTTCGTCTTGAATGTTGACATTTACTTTTATTAAGGGCAAATGCATGGTTATAAGAAGCAAATCACATATAAAAATAAAATACAATCCTTTATATCAATCTTATCAAATTTTCTATAAGAAATTCATGAATCCATGCTTATCATGTATGAATTTATTGAATGAGATTTTGAGGATGATTCTAGTTTTGACTAATGCTTGATTTGTATTTATGTCATAAGACACGTTTTAAAATTGAATCATGCTTCAATCATGTTCTATCTCCCTTAATTCATTTTGTTCTCCTATATTTCCTTTTATTTACCATAGAGGAGAATCTTCTAAATGAATTATGAAATTGATGATTTAATAATAAGTGTTTATCAAAAATCTATTTATCATTTTGCAATCTCTAAAAGTTGATAATCACTCATTCATGTTGTGAATCTCAAAATGTTTTTGATTTGATTAGGAGTTTCGAGTTGACAAAATGAGTTTGAATAATTTTATGACTCCTCTCTTGATCTCTTGAAATCATGACATTGAATTCTTGACTTGAGATATTTTTGCAAATTGAAATACCTTCCTCTATGATTGCTTCCTTTTTCATTTACTAAAGAGGAAAACAATTCAAGTCTTGATATATCGATAAGTGATACTTGAAATTATTTTTATGATTCATGATGAATCTAGATCTATCATGTATAAATCAAGTTGTTGCTCTTACTATCAAATGAATCATGAGCCCTGACATCACATCTTTTATGATATAAAAAAGATATGATTTCCTTACCTTGTATGCCTTTTGTAATGATTTGAACATTGATGTAAAACAAAATTTATATTCTTCCCTTTCCCTTTATTTCCTTCTTTAACGACAATAGGGGAAAGAAAGCATGTTAACATCATTAATCATGACTTGATTTTGATTTCTTGGAACTATATATTTGAGATTCTATTTATGAAATCATGATCGTGATGATTTGAAAACTCCTACATGTAAATCAAGATTTTCTTCATGACAAATATATATAAATTTTGTTTATTCATGAATTGATCTTTAATGAGATGACTTCCTTGTGTGATGATTGAAAATTAATTTTCTTTCTGATGAATCATTGAATCATGACTTGATCTATACTATTTTTATATATATATCATGATTCTTGATTGTATACCCTTTATCATGAATTGAAAATTGATGATAAAGAAAGTATTTCTGAATCATGATTTTGATTTCGGAACTATATATTTAGAATTTGTTTGAAAATCATGATCTTGATCTTGCTAAAATGAATGGTTATGAATCATGAATGATATCTTTTGATCCTTATTGATTTTTCATATTGATATCTATCATTACATGATATGATTGAATGATTGATTGATACAAATTTAAATGATGTGAAAAGCTGTTAAAGGAAGAAAACAATCTAAATTTTGATATTTCAATATTTGATACTTGGAATATTTTAAAATGTGTTCTTGATGAGAATGTTTGAAATTGCTCTTTTTATCTCATGAATCTTTATCTTAATCTTGTTAAGAAAAATTTTAATGAACCATGAATCATATCTTTGGTATTCACGAATTAATCCTTATTGATATCTTTCATGAATTCTTTGAATCTATTGCCTTGAACTTTTGAATTGTGATGAATCAAAAATTTTTCTCTATATGACTTCTCCTATATGTCATGCTTTGAATATTGATGAAGATTTTTATTGATGGAAGTTGATATATGATATGAAAAGAGGATGTAAAGAAAATCTTTGTATTTGATCCTACTATTCTTTTGACAAAAACAAAGAGGGAGAAGATTTATTGCTAGCTTGCAACTTCAATGAAAAATTTCCTAGCTCGATCATTGAAATGAAGGAACATCCTATCATGAACATTTTAAATGTTGCTAGCATGCTACAAAAGCAAACTGCAAACTTGCTATGATGAATTGTAAGAAGCAAGTGATGGATTGCTATGCTTGGACATCCTTGAAAAATTTGCCATGATTGAATGTTGAATGTTGATGAAAATTTAGCTAGTATGTTGTAAAGATTTGCATATTCTTGAAAACTAGCTATGATGTTACTTCTCCTTTTTGTTGATGACATAGGGGGAGAAGTAGATTGATGACTTCATGCATTGTATTGAATATTTTATATATTTGCATGATGGTTTGATGTATTCTCTTAACATGAATGATGAATGTTGCTTGGATTTGGGATAATCCAAGTATTCTATCAATGGCATATTGATAGGGGGAGTTTGGTTAAACTCCGAAGAATTAAGGTTAACTTCGTTAGTCATCAATTAGTTATCATCATCAAAAAGGGGGAGATTGTTGAATCTCATATTTTGATGATGAAACTAATTGATTGTGTTTTATTGTTTAAACTGCGTTTTGAGTTACGCAGGTCTACTTTCGATCAGGATTAGACAGTTGACGCTGGAGGAATTGACGTTGCGCCGGAGGTGATCACGTCAGTATATTGGATGTCAAGCCGGAGGTTCGGTCGACTATCGGCAGGAGGCTTCGTACGTCGGGCATCGGGCCAAGAAGTGCGGAGTTGCGCCATGGATATCGAGGTTGCGGAGGTCAACCATCGATTGGGCAACAAGCCGCTAGAGAGGGCGATGTGCTGAAGGATCGGACGAAGCACCAACCAATGATGTGTCGAACGGCGAATGTCAATTCGCGTTTGTAATAAGCTGTCTAGATCGTAGAGTGTTTGGTGTTTGTTTGTGCAGGAGTAACTACGAAGGGATGAAGGCGTAAAGCAAAATCAAGGGCCAAAGTCAAGTGCGATGGATCGTTGGGAGTTCGAGAGTTTGTGAGCTTTGAAGATTCATTGGGAGTGCTTTGCGGGCTGGCCGAGAACGAGTAGGGAGCTTGCCGAAGGGTTTTCGGAAGCTCGCCGGGAGGTTCGTCGGAAGTTCATGGAGCTTGCCAAGAAAGATCGAAGCTTGCCAAAGAAGCTCGGGGGAACTCGCCAAAATCATCGTGGAGTCCGAGAGCTTGCCGGGAGTCCGCAGGATGGTTTCCGAGGGATCGTCGGAAGACCGCCGGAAGTTCGCCGGAAGAAGACTTGACTTGCAGACTTTGTAATAGCTTAGGAAACATCTTTAAAATTCATAGTTAGCACGTATTTTGGGTTAGTATTAGATACCCCATAGTGGGGCCCTATTGGGCCATGATTAGGATGAGTTTGGGCCAAATTTTTGGCCCAAATCGAACCAATACGTGCATGCATGCTATTGTAGATCGTGATACTGTCGCTCTTTTGTGTGGCACCCAACCACCGCTCCAAATTAATTTGAAATTTGGAGCCCAATTTTGAATCCACTTTGGATCTATAAATACCCCCCCTTTCTCAACTGAAAGGGAACCCTTTTTGAGCAAAAAATTCGAAGTCTTGAGCATGTGAAGAGTCTTGAAAAGTTTTGTGTTTGTTAAAAGTTCACCTTCTTCTTTTCTTGAGAGATCTTGTACAAGTGTGAACTTTTGTAAAGGGTTGTAAAAGGGGTGTTTGATCCTTCCCCTTCAAAGGAATTGCTAGTGGAAGAGCGGAGCCTCATCGCAAAGGCTTCAAGAGTGGATGTAGGTCATTTGACCGAACCACTATACAACATTGTGTCCATGAATGTGTGAGTGTTTACATTCTTGAATCATTTCATTACTTTGCTGCAAGTTGTTATTTCCTTTACGCAAGTAATTACTTTCAAGTTCTCTTTCGCCAAATCGAAATCTTCCTACGAACTTGTGTTTTTGCAAAATCAGTTTCAAGAGTACGATTTTAATCCGTTGCACTAATTCACCCCCCCCTCTTAGTGCCGCTCGATCCCTAACAGCCGCTTCGCTCTGTCCACCGCTCGTCGTTCGCTCGCGCAACCAAAAATGGCCTGTTTTGGCCCGTTTTGGGCTGTTTTTGCGTGCTGCTGCGACCGAGTTGAGCGGCGTGAAACGTCAACCATCTCAGCACCTTGAAACCCCCCAGGTGGTACAGGGCTAGATGGGGCTTTCAGATAAAAGGTATGGTGCTGCTCGCCGCTTCGCTCACTGTCCACCGCTCATCGTTCACTCGCGCTACCAAAAATGGCCTGTTTTGGCCCGTTTTAAGCTATTTTTGGGCTGTTTTTGCATGTTGCGACGACCCCGTTAAGCAGCACAAAATGTCAGCCATCTCAACACCCTGGAACCCCCCGGGTGGCACAGGGCTGGATGGGGCTTTCGGTTAACATGGACGGTGCTGCCCGTAGCTTCGCTCGCTATCCATCGCTCGTCACTCGCTCGCGCCACCAAAAATGGCTTGTTTTGGCCCGTTTTGGGCTGTTTTTGCGTGTTGGGGCGACCGCGGTGAGCAGCGCGAAACGTCAGCCATCTTAGCACCTTGGAACCCCCCGGGTGGCACAGGGCTGGATGGGGCTTTCGGTTAACATGGATGGTGCTGCCCGCTGCTTTGCTCGCTATCCACCGCCCGCCGCTCACTCGCGCGGCCAAGAATGGCCTGTTTTGGCCCATTTTGGGTGGTTTTTGGGCTATTTTTGTGTGCTGCGGTAACCTCGGTTAGCGGCACGAAACGTCAGCCATCTCAGCACCCTGGAACCCCCTGGGTGGCACAGGGCTGGATGGGGCTTTCGGATAATAGGGACGGTGCTGCTCGCCGCATCGCTCACTGTCGACCGCTCGTCGCTTGCTCGCGCGGCCAAAATGGCCTGTTTTGGGCCGTTTTAAGCTATTTTTGGGTTGTTTTTGCATGCTGCGGTGACCGCGGTGAGCGGCGCGAAACGTCAACCATCTCAGCACTCTGGAACCCCTCGGGTGGCACAAGACTGGATGGGGCTTCTGGATGACAGGGACGGAGCTGCCTGCCGCTTCGCTCACTAACCACCGCTCGTCGCTCGCTCGCTCGGCCAAAAATGGCCTGTTGTGGCCCGTTTTGGGCTGTTTTTGGACTGTTTTTGCATGCTGCGGCGACCGCGGTGTGCGGCGTGAAACATCAGCCATCTCAGCACCCTGGAACCCCCCGAGTGGCACAGGGCTAGATGGGGCTTTCGGTTAACATAGATGGTGCTGCCCGCTGCTTTGCTCGCTGTCCACAACTCGTCGCTCGCTCGCGCGGCCAAGAATGGCCTGTTTTGGCCCATTATGGGCTGTTTTTGTGATGTTTTTTTGTGCTACGGTGGCCACGGTGAGCGGCGCAAAACGTTAGCCATCCAGCACCCTGGAACCCCCTGGGTGGCACAGGGCTGGATGGGGCTTTCGGTTAACAGGGACGGTACTGCCCGTCGCTTCACTCACTGTCCACCACTCGTCGCTCGCTCGCGTGGCCAAAAATGGCCTGTTTTGGGCTGTTTTTGCGTGCTACGGCGACCGCCGTGAGCAACGCGAAACGTGAGCCATCTAAGCACCTTGGAACCCCTCGGGTGGCACAGGGCTAGATGGGGCTTTCGGATAATAGGGAAGGTGCTGCCCGCTGCTTCGCTCGCTCTCCACCACTCGTCGCTCGCTCGCGCCATCAAAAATAGCTTGTTTTGGCCCGTTTTGTGCTGTTTTGGGGCAGTTTTTGCATGCTGCGGCGACCGTGGTGAGCGGCGAGAAACGTCAGCCATCTTAGCACCCTGGAACACCCTGAGTGGCACAAGGCTGGATAGGGCTTTCAGATAACAGGGACGGTGCTGCTCGTCGCTTCGCTCATTGTCCATCGCTCGTTGTTCGCTCGCGCGGCCAAAAATGGCATGTTTTGGCCCAATTTGGGCTGTTTTTGTGTGCTATGGTGACCGCGTTGAGCGGCACGAAACGTCAGCCATCTCAGCACCCTAGAAACCCCCAGATGGCACAGGGCTGGATGGGGCTTTCGGATGACAGGGACGGAGCTGCCCGCCGCTTCGCTCGCTGTCCACCGCTCGTCGCTCGCTCGCGCGGCCAAAAATGGCTTGTTTTGACTCATTTTGGGCTGTTTTTGGGCTATTTTTGCGTGCTATGGTGACCGCGGTGAGCGGCGCAAAACGTCAGCCATATCAGCACCCTGGAACTCCCCGGGTGGCACAGGGCTGGATGGGGCTTTCGGATGATAGGGACGGAGCTGCCCACCGCTTTGCTCACTGTCCACCGCTCGTCGCTCGCTCGCACGGCAAAAAATGGCCTTTTTTGTCCCGTTTTCAGCTATTTTTGGGCTGTTTTTGCGTGTTGCGGCGACCGCGATGAGCGGCGTGAAACTTCAGCCATCTCAGCACTCTAGAACCCCCCGGGTGGCACAGGGCTAGATGGGGCTTTCGTATAATAGGGACGGTGCTGCTCGCCGTATCGCTTGCTGTCCACTGCTCGTCGCTCGCTCGTGCAGCCAAAAATGGCCTATTTTGGCCCGTTTTGGGCTTTTTTTGGGCTGTTTTTGCATGTTGTGGTGACCGCGGTGAGCAGCGCAAAGCGTCAACCATCTCAGCACCCTGGAACCTCCCAGGTGGCATAGGGCTAGATGGGGCTTTCGGTTAAGATGGACGGTGCTGCCTGCCGCTTCGCTCGCTGTCCACCGCTCGTTGCTCGCTCGCGCCGCCAAAAATGGCCTGTTTTGTCCCGTTTTGGGCTGTTTTTGCGTTGTTTTTGTGTGTTGCGGTGACCGCAGGGAGTGGCGCAAAACGTCAGCCATCTCAGCACCCTAGAACCCCTCAGGTGGCACAGGGCTGGATGGGGCTTTCGGATGACAGGGACGGAGCTACCCGCCGCTTCTCTCGTTGTCCACCGCTCGTCACTTGCTCGCGCGGCCAAAAATGGCCTGTTTTGGCTTGTTTTGGGCTGTTTTTGCATGCTGCAGTGACCGCGGTGAGCGACGCGAAACGTCAACCATCTCAGCACCCTGGAACCCCCCGGGTGGCACAGGGCTAGATGGGGCTTTCGGTTAACATGGACGGTGCTGCCCACTGCTTTGCTTGCTGTCCACCGATCGTCGCCCACTCTCGCGGTCAAAAATGGCCTGTTTTAGACCATTTTGGGCCGTTTTTGCGTTGTTTTTGTGTGCTGCGGTGACCGCAGTAAGCAGAGCAAAACGTCAGCCATCTCAGCACCCTGGAACCCACCGGGTGGCACAGGGCTGGATGAGGGTTTTGATTAATAGGGACGGTGCTACCCGCCACTTCGCTCGCTGTCCACTGCTCGTTGCTCGCTGGCGCGGTCAAAAATGGCTTGTTTTGGCCCGTTTTGGGTGGTTTTTGGGCAGTTTTTGCGTGCTGCGACGACCACAATGAGTAGCACGGAACATCAGCCATCTCAGCACCCTGGAACCCCCCGGGTGGCAAAGGGCTGGATGGGGCTTTCGGATAACAGGGACGGCACTGCTCGCCGCTTCGCTTGCTATCCACCGCTCGTCGTTCGCTCGCGTGGCAAAAAATGGCTTGTTTTGGCCCATTTTGGGTTGTTTTTGCGTGCTGCGGTGACCGCGATGAGCCACACAAAATGTCAGCCATCTCAGCACCCTAGAACCCCCTGGGTGGCACAGGGCTGGATGGGGCTTTCGGTTAACAAGGACGGTGCTGCCCGCCGCTTCGCTCACTGTCCACTGCTCGTCGCTCGCTCGCGCTGCCAAAAATGGCCTGTTTTGGCTCGTTTTGGGCTGTTTTATGGCTGTTTTTGTGTGCTGTGGCGACCGCGGTGAGCGGCGTGAAACATCAGTGATCTCAGCACTCTAGAGCCCCCCGGGTGGCACAGGGCTGGATGGTGCTTTCGGATAACAGGGACGGTGCTGCCCGCTGCTTCGCTCGCTGTCCACCGCTCGTCGCTCACTCATGCGACCAAAAATGGCATGTTTTGGCCAATTTTGGGCTATATTTGGGCTATTTTGGCCTGTTTCCGTTGCTTCGCTCGCTGTCTACCGCTCGTCACTCGCTCGCGCATCCAAAAATGGCCTATTTTGGTCTGTTTTTGAGTTGTTTTCGCATGCTGTGGTGACCGTGGTGAGCGGCGCGAAATGTCAGCCATCTCAGCATCCTAGAACCCCTCGGGTGGCACAGGGCTGGATGGGGCTTTTGGGTAACAGGGATGTTGCTGCCCATTGCTTCGCTCACTGTCTGCTGCTCACTGCTTTTTGGGCAGTTTTTTCATGCTATGGTGACGGGCAGGAAACGTCAGCCTTACTTCACTTTTACTCTTCCACTCTCACCTGCAGCCAAAATTGTCTCATTTTGGATTTTCATCGTGCACAGCGGTATCTTGTCGATGATTGCTTTGTTTTATCGGCCACTTGAGTCACTTTGACTCGTGGTTGGCAATGGGCTGTCCGATGGGGTGATCATGTCAGCATGTGAGTGGTGATGGATTTGTCTGCTGTGGTGGGCTCCCTACTATTGTGCAGCTGACCATCGATGCTTCAAGTCCCTTCAATCGTACTCTGCTCGAATGGAGTTGTGTGCATTGCCTATACCATCTACCTAGTTCTCCTTAGGAAATTGGCATTGTTTAACATGCCTATCCACTTCTCATGTGTTATACGGATGAGGAGTGCTGATGTCCGTGCACCTTGTGTGTCCTCGAATGATGGCATGGCTTAGACCCCTCGTCTCGATTGGCTCCTGTATGCATGTGAGTGCTCTTTGATGCAGTGGATAAGAATGTCCCAAGAGTCTTTTGACTCATTGCACACGATCGGTTGGCTTTCTTTGTCGCCCTTCGATGGATGATGGTCGTCCCATCATTGCCCCCCTTTCCTTTGTGGTGCTTGGTGGGCATGTTGGGCTTGGCGTCATCGAGGACGTGCTACCTGGTTGATCCTACCAGTAGTCATATGCTTGTCTCAAAGATTAAGTCATACATGTGTAAGTATGAACTATTTTATACTATGAAACTGTGAATGGCTTATTAAATCAGTTATAGTTTGTTTGATGGTACGTGCTACTCGGATAACCATAGTAATTCTAGAGCTAATACATGCAATAAACCCCGACTTCTGGAAGGGATGCATTTATTAGATAAAAGGCTGATGCGGGCTTTGCCCGTCACTCCGATGATTCATGATAACTCGTCGATCGTTTGTCCGAGGGGATACCGTCGATGCA
>CP097507.1:39512271-39522271 GCA_023547065.1 Musa troglodytarum | reverse complement strand
CTGCAGAAATCAGCCCGCGGCACACAAAAATGGAGCTGTTTTGGGGGTTTTGGGCAGATGCAGCGAGCGATCATTCTGCAGCACTGCGAGCTGTTGTTTCGTATATTTTTACAAGGAAAACACATAAAAAACATGGCAAAACAGGCTACCAAGGATATGTACATGCATAGGCAAGCGACGAACGAAATGTTGAACGAAGTTGCTACGAGTGTGCGACGATCGTTCATGACATTCTCCCCCACTTAAGCTGTCGACGCCCTCGTTGACATTCTTTGGTAGGCTTTGATGGCTGTTTCTTCATGTCGGAGGGTATCTTCTGGCTCCCAACTGACTTCGGTTCTGGGAAGCATCTGCCGCTTCACCAAGTATTTAATCTACTTAGCTCCATTGGGTAGCTTTGTCTTACGATACGCTAAGTATAAAAGGCTGACACGGGCTTTGCTCGTCGCTCCGATGATTCATGATAACTCGACGGTTCACACGGCCCTCGTGCCGGCGACGCATCATTCAAATTTCTGCCCTATCAACTTTCGATGGTAGGATAGGGGCCTACCATGGTGGTGACGGGTGATGGAGAATTAGGGTTCGATTCCGGAGAGGGAGCCTGAGAAACGGCTACCACATCCAAGGAAGGCAGTTGGTGCGCTAATTACCCAATCCTGACACAGGGAGGTAGTGATAATAAATAACAATACCGGGCTCTTCGAGTTTGGTAATTAGAATGAGTACAATCTAAATCCCTTAACGAGGATCCATTGGAGGGCAAGTCTGGTGCCAGCAGCCATGGTAATTCCAACTCCAATAGCGTATATTTATGTTGTTGCAGTTAAAAGGCTCATAGTTGGACTTTGGGACGGGTTGGTCAGTTCGCCTCGCGGTGTGCACCGGTCATCCCATCCCTTCTGTCGGCGATGCGTGCCTGGCCTTAACTGGTCGGATCATGCCTCCAACGCTGTTACTTTGAAGAAATTAGAGTGCTCAAAGCAAGCCCACGCTCTGGAAACATTAGCATGGGATAACATCATAGGATTTCGGTCCTATTGTGTTGGCCTTCGGGATTAGAGTAATGATTAAGAGGGACAATCGGGGGCATTCGTATTTCATAGTCAGAGGTGAAATTCTTGGATTTATGAAAGATGAACCACTGTGAAAGCATTTGCCAAAGATGTTTTCATTAATCAAGAACGAAAGTTGGGGGCTCGAAGACGATCAGATACCGTCCTAGTCTCAACCATAAACGATGCCGACCAGGGATCGGCGGATGTTGCTCTTAGGACTCCGCCGGCACCTTATGAGAAATCAAAGTCTTTGGGTTCCGGGGGGAGTATGGTCGCAAGGCTGAAACTTAAAGGAATTGACGGAAGGGCACCACCAGGAGTGGAGCCTGCGGCTTAATTTGACTCAACACAGGGAAACTTACTAGGTCCAGACATAGCAAGGATTGACAGACTGAGAGCTCTTTCTTGATTCTATGGGTGGTGGTGCATCATCGTTCTTAGTTGGTGGAGCGATTTGTCTGGTTAATTCTGAGAACGAACGAGACCTCAGCCTGTTAACTAGCTACGCGGAGGCATCCCTCCACGGCCAGCTTCATAGAGGGACTATGGCCGTTTAGGCCACAGAAGATTGAGGCAATAACAGGTCTGTGATGCCCTTAGATGTTTTGGGCCACACACACACTACACTGATGTATTCAACGAGTCTATAGCCTTGGCCGACAGGCCCGGGTAATCTTTGAAAATTTCATCGTGATGGGGATAGATCATTGCAATTGTTGGTCTTCAACGAGGAATTCCTAGTAAGCGCGAGTCATCAGCTCGCGTTGACTACGTCCCTGCCCTTTGTACACACCGCCCGTCGCTCCTACCGATTGAATGGTCCGGTGAAGTGTTCGGATCGAGGCGACGGGGGCGGTTCGCCGCCCGCGACGTCGCGAGAAGTCCACTGAACCTTATCATTTAGAGGAAGGAGAAGTCGTAACAAGGTTTCCGTAGGTGAACCTGCGGAAGGATCATTGTCGAGACCCATTGACGAGGATGACCACGAATGCGTTAACGAATGCTCGTTCGTCGGGCTTGTCCTGACGATGCCCCAATGTCAGCCTGCCCTCAGGGTGGGAGGATGGCGGGGATGAACTACCAACCCCGGTGCGAAGAGCGCCAAGGAACACAAACATCGAAGTTGAAGGGGCCTCGTCGTGTGCGGGGGAGGCCGCCATTCCGACCGTGACCCCATTGGACGACTCTCGGCAATGGATATCTCAGCTCTCACATCGATGAAGAACATAGCGAAATGCGATACCTGGTGTGAATTGTAGAATCCCGTAAACCATCGAGTCTTTGAATGCAAGTTGCGCCCGAGGCCATCCGGCCAAGGGCACGCCTACCTGGGCATCACGAATTCGATGCTTCGTTGGTACCCCATCCGGCGAATGCGGAGGATGGCCCCCCATGCCGGAAGGTGCGGTTGGCCGAAGAGCGGGCCATCATTGGTTGTCGAACACGACGCGTGGTGGATGCCTTGTGTGAGCCGTACGTCGTGCCTTCGGGACCCGAACGAGGCCTCGAGGACCCAAGTCGTGTGGCGCGAGTCGATGCCACGGACCGCGACCCAGGTCAGGTGGGGCTACTCGCTGAGTTTAAGCATATAAATAAGCAGAGGAGAAGAAACTTACGAGGATTCCCTTAGTAATGGCGAGTGAACCGGGATCAGCCCAGCTTGAGAATCGGGCAGCCGCGTCGTCCGAATTGTAGTATGGAGAAGCGTCCTTAGTGACGGACCGGGCCCAAGTCCCCTGGAAAGGGGCGCCGGGGAGGGTGCGAGCCCCGTCCGGCTCGGACCATGTCGCACCATGAGGCGCTGTCGATGAGTCGGGTTGTTTGGGAATGCAGCCCCAATCGGGCGGTAAATTCCGTCCAATGCTAAATATGGGCGAGAGACCGATAGCGAATAAGTACCGTGAGGAAAAGATGAAAAGGACTTTGAAAAGAGAGTCAAAGAGTGCTTGAAATTGTCGGGAGGGAAGCGGATGGGGGCCGGCGATGCACCTCGGTCGGATGTGGAACAGCGGTCGGCCGGTCCACCGCTCGGCTTGGGGTACGGATCGATGCGGGCTGCGTCGACGGCCGAAGCCCGGACGGATCATTCATCTGAGGGGATACCATTGACGCGGTCGAGGAAATGACGCTGGCCATCGGTGTGCCCCGTGGGGTACATGTGCGACCTGGGCATCGGCCAGTGGGCTCCCCATCCGACCCGTCTTGAAACACAGACCAAGGAGTCTAACATGCGTGTGAGTCAACGGGTGCGGAAACTCGGAAGGCACAAGGAAGCTGATGGGTGGGAACCCTCTCGAGGGGTTGCACCGCCGGCCAACCCCGATCTTCTGTGAAGGGTTCAAGTTGGAGCATGCATGTTGGGACCCGAAAGATGGTGACCTATGCTTGAGCCAGTATGAAGCATCGATAGTAGTTCACAAACCCAAGGAAGGATCTCAGTTCAGGCACCTTCTTTGGAGTTTGCCAATCCACAACTGCTTGAACCTTTGATTTATCCATCTGAATGGAACCATCACTGATTCGATACCCCAAGAATAAGATCTCTTTCTAAGCAAAGTAACACTTCTCTCTTTTTACGAACAAAGAATTCTCCCTGAGAACTTTGAAGATGGTTCGAAGGTGCTCAATATGCTCCTCAAGTGTTTGGTTGTAGACGATGATATCGTCCAAGTAGACGACCACAAACTTATCCAAATACTCCTTGAATAGCTAGTTCATAAGAGTGTAGAATGTGGCTGGAGCATTGGTTAAACCGAAAGGCATCACCAAGAACTCAAACGCTCCATACCTGGTTACACAGGTAGTCTTTGCTTCATCACCTTCAGCAATACGCACCTGCCAATACCTCGACCGAAGGTCGAGTTTAGAGAAATACTTTGCTTTGCCCAATTAGTCGAATAAGTCCGTAATGAGCGGGATGGGGCATTTGTTCTTCACAGTCACCTTGTTGAGGGCTCGATAGTCGACGTATAGTCGGAGACTCCCATCTTGCTTCTTCTGAAAGAGAACTGGAGCTCCAAATGGTGCTTTAGAACTGTGGATGAGACCACCGCTTAGTAGTTCATCTAACTACTTTCTGAGCTCTGCCAACTCAGGAGGGGGCATGCGGCATGGTGGTCTCGCTGGAGGCTTCACTCTTGGCTCTAGCTCAATAAGATGATCCATGCCTCTGCGTGGTGGCAGAGTTTTTAGCAACTCAGGTGGCATAACATCTATGAATTCCTTCAAAACGTTTGCCACCAAAGTAGGTTCTTTAATGGCCACCCCATCGCGTATTTCCAATTTTACAACCGCCACAAAGGTTAACTCTACCTTGCGTACACCTTTCTTCAATTGCACTGCCAATAGTTGTTGGGGATCCTGGGTTCCTCTCCGAGGGATAGTAACCACACAGGGGTTGTCACCTCCCATCAGACATATGAAGTCTATGAACGGCTCGGCACTAACTTTGTTGCATGCATGAACTCTATTCCGAGAATCACTTGGAAGTCATCTAATGGCACCGCCATCCTATTTGTGCGCCCGCTCCATGATCCGATCTTGATGGAGACTCCCTTTGCTAGCCCGGAGATTCGCTTGGCCTCCGAGTTGACTGCCTTCATCCAACTTGGGTTCTTCTCCAAGATTAGCCCAAGCCGCCTTGCTTCTCGGTCGGCGATGAAGTTGTGGGTAGCACCCGTGTCCACCATTGCTCAGGTGGTTTGGCTGTTGAGTCTGATGTTTACATACATTAGCTCACTACTTCTTGCTTTTTGTTGCTTTGACTTCAGGTTCTCCCCCACTTGACCCCGTAATGCATTCAACAAATGCATCGCACCCATTTGGGGTCCTTGCGACTTCTCATCGTCGCTATTTGATTCTGAGATGCTTGAGCTGAGAGCAGCTGCCTTGCCCTTGTTTGGCTTGGGGGGGTTGATGGAAGCCGACAAGGCATTGAGTGCTTGCTTTTGTGGGCACTCCCACACCCTATGTGGCCCTCTGCACAAGAAACATCCACTAGGTCTTGAGGCCTTGCCGTTTAAGTTCGGCCTCTTATGAAAACTCTTCTTCCTCTGTTTGCCCCTAGGTTCCTTCCCAGGAGGATGCTTTGGATGGCGATTTCCTATAGACTATTTCTTCTTCCTCGGGTCCTCAGAAGAAACAAAGTCGGTGAGCCTTTCTGCGGCTACAATTGCTCTGACCAGATCAGTGACATTCCGTCGATGAAGTTCCTATTGAGCCCATGGCTTCAGGTTGTCAAGAAAGCTAAACAGCTTATCTTTTTCAGATATGTCATGAATGTCCAGCATCAGTGCCGAAAATTGCTTCACATAGTCCCGAATAGAAGTCGTTTGGTGAAGTTATCTCAACTTCCTCCTTGCGACAAACTCAGTATTCTTGGGTAGGAATTGAGTTCTCAACTCACGCTTCAAGTCATCCCATGTGTCCACTCGGCACTGACCTTGTTGAATCTCTTCCCAACGGGTTCTCCACCAAAGCTTTGCATCTCCGTTCAGATACATAGTCACTATCGAAACTTTGGTGTCCTCAGAGTCTAGCCTCGTAGATCGAAAGTACTATTCCAGATCAAAGAGAAAATTCTCGAGCTCCTTCACATCTCTAGCACCCCCATAACAATGTGGGTCGGGCGCCCTGAAGCTTTAGGTCAGCGCAACGTGGGTGTTGCTTCCCCCTGCATTCAACGCCCTTGTGAGCACTGTGACTCTAGAAGTGAGTTCCATCACCATCTCTTGCAAATGTTGCACGGAGTGCTTGGTGTCATCCGTCAAATGGTCGACTAGGGCTTCAACTTTGTCGATCCAGGATTCAGCTTCTTCTTGCGAGCTCTCTACACCAAGAAGCCTACTTTGGCCTTAGTGGAGTTCATCCAAGCTCGCTTCAAGAACATCCAAGCGGGTTTCCGCCGCTGTCATCCTCTCTCTATGGCTCTTTCTTCCGGTTGGTGCTCTAGATTGTGCCTCCTCCACTCGTGGTGAGCAGCCCACTTCTCGCTCCTCATTCTCACTACCCCGCTCCTCATGAGTGGCTCCTGCCATGAGAGAGTGAGTTTGCACATGAAACCCTCCAATGGCTACTTGGGGCAACATTCTGGCTTGCCCCATTTTGCTCGACTCGCCACGTTGTTTCGCCATGGCGAGATTGCGAAGTTTCTTCACTGCTTGCTCAAATTGCTTGCCTGCTCTGATACTACAATGTCACGCACTTAGCTGGAATTGCCTAAATGGTGAGGCACCCTTGCGGCAAACACGGACTTAGCTCGAGATGTCTAAGTCGAGAAGCACCCTTGCGCCCACTTCGATCGGACTTAGCTGGAATTGCCTAAGTCTTGAGGCGCCCTTGCAACATATGCATCTGCAAAGGGTCAGCCGAGCTACAACCTCGTGCAGGTCCCGTAGGACCCGTAAAAAGAGAAGTTGATTAGTTGTTGGAACGAGCGGCGGACAAGTCCCGACGTCTCACGAAGAGGGAAGCTTTACAAGCAATTGAGCGAGCACTTGGAGTGCAGGAAAAGCAAAGAAAGAGAGTAGGAAAACAAGGAATTTAGAAGGGTGAATGAGCAGCTACAAGTCCGCAAACAACTACTCCCCAAGTGCCGAGAGTGAAGGCAAGTTTCCGTCAAGTTGACGTGCAAACTTGTGAAAGTGTTCGACACCCGACACTATATTGAAGACCCATCCAGCCATGTGCCACCTAGAGGGTTCCAGGGTGCTGAGATGGCTGACAAAATTTGGGTGGCTACGAGCTGTAGAAATCAGCCCGCGGCATACAAAAATGGAGCTATTTTTGGGATTTTTGGACAGATGTAGTGAGCGATTGTTCTGCAACGCTGTAGTTGCTGTTTCTTACATTTTACAGGGAAAAACATACCAAAACATGGCAAAACAGGCTACCAAGGATATGTACAAGCATGGATGTGCGACGAACAGAACGTTGAACGAAGTTGCTGTGAGTGTGCGATGACTGTTCGTGACAGCGCGGCCAAAAATGGCCTGTTTTGGCCCATTTTGGGATGTTTATGGGCTGTTTTTGCGTGCTGCGGTGGCCATGGTGACTGGTGCAAAATGTCAGCCATCTCAGCACACTGGAACACCCCGTGTGGCACAGAGCTGGATGGGGCTTTCGGATACCAAGGTCAGTGTTGCTTGCCGCTTCGCTCACTGTCCACCGCTCGTCGTTCGCTCGCGTGCCCAAAAATGGCCTGTTTTGGCCCGTTTTGGGCTGTTTTTGGGCTGTTTTTGCATGCTGCGATGACCGTGGTGAGCGGCGTGAAACATCAGCCCTCTCAGCACCCTGGAACCCTCCGGGTGGCACAGGGTTGGATGGGGCTTTCGGTTAATAGCGACGGTGCTGCCCGTTGCTTTACTCATTGTCCGCCGCTCGTCGCTCGCTCGCGTGGCCAAAAATGGCCTGTTTTAGCCCATTTTGGGATGTTTTTGGGCTGTTTTTGCGTGCTGCAGTGCCCGCGGTGAGCGGTGCGAAACGTCAGTCATCTCAGCACCCTGGAACCCCCTGGGTGGCACAGGGCTGGATGAGGCTTTCGGATAATTGGGATGGTGCTGCTCGTCGCTTCGTTCGCTGTCCACCACTCGTCGTTCGCTTGCGCAGCAAACATGCCTGTTTTGGCCCTTTTTGGGTTGTTTTTGGGCTGTTTTTGGTGCTACGGCGACCGTGGTGAGCGGCGGGAAACGTTAGCCATCTCAGCACCCTGGAACCCCGGTGTACGAGGTTGGATGGGGCGTTTTAACATAAGCGGTGCCCATCGCCCGCTTGTCACCACCTCGCTTACGCGGCTAAAAATGGCCTGTTTTGTCCCATTTTGGGTTGTTTTTGGGCTGTTTTTGCGTGTTGCGGTGACTGCGTTGAGCGACGCGAAACGATAAAAAATGGCCTATTTTGGCCCATTTTGCACTATTTTTGCGTGCTGCGGTGACTGCATTGAGCGGCGCAAAACGTCAACCATCTCAGCACCCTAGAACCCCCTGGGTGGCACAGGGCTGGATGGGACTTTCAGTTAACAGGGACGGTGCTACCCGCCGCTTCGCTTGCTGTCCACCACTTGTCGCTCGCTCGCGTAGCCAAAATGGCCTGTTTTGGCCCATTTTGGGCTGTTTTTGGGTTGTTTTTGCATGCTGCGGCAACCGCGGTAAGCGGCGCGAAACGTCAGCCATCTCAGCACCCTAGAACCCCCCGAGTGGCACAGGGCTGGATGGGGCTTTCGGTTAACAGGGATGGTGCTGCCCGCCACTTCGCTCGCTGTCCTTCGCTCGTCGCTCGCTCGCGTGGCCAAAAATGGCCTGTTTTGGCCCGTTTTGGGCTGTTTTTGGGCTGTTTTTGCATGCTGCGGTGACCGCGGTGAGTGGCGCGAAACATCAGCCATCTCAACACCCTGGAACCCCCAGGGTGGCACAGGGCTGGATGGGGTTTTCGGTTAACAAGGATGGTGCTGCCCACTGCTTCGCTCGTAATCCATCGCTTGTCGCTCGCTCGCGCGTCCAAAAATGGCCTGTTTTGGCCCATTTTAGGCTGCTTTTGGGTTGTTTTTGCGTGCTGCGGTGACCGCGGTGAGCGGCGCGAAACGTCAGCCATCTCAATACCCTAGAACCCCCTGGGTGGCACACGGCTGGATGGGGCTTTTGGATAACAGGGATGGTGCTGCTTGCCACTTTGCTCGCTGTCCACCACTCGTCGTTCGCTCGCGCGACCAAAAATGACCTGTTTTGGCCCGTTTTGGTTGTTTTTGTGTGCTGCGATGACCGCAGTGAGCGTCGCGAAACGTTAGCCATCTCAACACCCTGGAACCCCCCGGGTGGCACAGGGCTAGATGAGGCTTTCAGTTAACAGGGACGGTTCTGCCCACCGCTTCGCTCGCTGTCCTCCGCTCATCGCTCGCTCGCACGGTCAAAAATGGCTTGTTTTGGCCCGTTTTGGGCTATTTTTGGGCTATTTTTGCGTGCTGCGGTGACCACATTGAGCGGCATGAAACGTCAGCCATCTCAGGACCCTGGACCCCCCCGGGTGGCATAGGGCTGGATGGGGCTTTTGGATAACAAGGACGGTGGTGCTCGCCGCTTCGCTCACTGTCTGCCACTCATCGCTCGCTCGCACATCCAAAAATGGCCTATTTTGGTCTGTTTTTGAGTTGCTTTCGCGTGCTGTGGTGACCGTGGTGAGCGGCGCGAGACGTTAGCCATCTCAGCATCCTGGAACCCCTCGGGTGGCATAGGGCTGGATGGGGCTTTCGGGTAACAGGGACGTTGCTGCCCATTGCTTCGCTCGCTATCCGTTGCTCGTTGCTTTTTGGGTAGTTTTTTCATGCTGTGGTGATGGGCAAGAAACGTCAGCCTTACTTCACTTTTACTCTTCCACTCTCACCTGCAGCCAAAATTGTCTCGTTTTGAATTTTCATCATGCACGGCGGTATCTTATCGTTGATTGCTTTATTTGATCGGCCACTTGAGTCTCTTTGACTCATGGTTGGTGATGGGCTGTCCGATGGGGTGATTATGTCGGCATGTGAGTGGTGATGGATTTGTATGCTGTGGTGGGCTCCTTGCTATTGTGCAGCTGACCATCAATACTTTAAGTCCCTTCAATCGTACTCTGCTTGAATGGATTTTGTGTGCGTTGCCTGTACCATCTACCTAGTTCCTTAGGAAATTGGCGTTGTTTAACATGCCTATCCACTTCTCATGTGTTATATGGATGACGAGTGCTAATGTCTGTGCACCTTGTGTGTCCTCGAACAATGGCTTGGCTTAGACCCCTCGTCTTGATTAGCTCCTGTGTGCATGTGAGTGCTCTTTAATGCAGTGGATAAGAATGTCCCAAGGGTCTTTTGACTCATGGCACTCAATCGGTTGGCTTTCTTTGTCACCTTTCGATGGATGATGGCCATCTCATCATTGCCCTCCTTTCCATTGTGGTGCTTGGTGGGCATGTTG
>CP097507.1:39472271-39504771 GCA_023547065.1 Musa troglodytarum | reverse complement strand
CGGGTGGCACAGGGCTGGATGGGGCTTTTTGAAGGCTGCCCCATCGCTCGCGTCATCGCTCATTGCTCGCGGCCAAAAATGGCCTGTTTTGCAATGTTTTGGGCTATTTTTGGGTTGTTTTTGCATGCTACGGAGACCGCGGTGAGCGGCGTGAAACGTTAGTCATCTCAGCACCATGGAACCCCCCGGGTGGCATAGGGCTGGATGGGGCTTTCGGTTAACATGGACGGTGCTGCCGGTTGCTTCGCTCGCTGTCCACCGCTTGTCGCTCACTTGCTCGGCCAAAAATGGCCTATTTTGGTCCATTTCGGGCTGTATTTGGGTTGTTTTGCGTCTTTGCGACCGCGATGAGTGCATGCGTCGCCATCTCGGCACAGAACCCCGGTGGCGCGGCTGGATGGGGCTTTCGGATAATAGGGGCGGTGCTGCCGCTGCGCTCCTCCACCACTCGTGTTCGCTTGCAAAAATGGTCTCCTGATTTGAGTTGTTTTGCGTCTTTGATGGCTGTGGCGTGCTAAGCGTCGACCATCTCGGCACTAGAACCCCGGGTGCATAGGGATGGGGCATTCGGTTAACAGAGATGGTTGGCTTACTTGTGCAGCTAAAAATGGCTTGTTTTGCACCGTTTTGGGCTGTTTTTGGGTTGTTTGCATCTTTGCGGAGGCCGCGGTGGCGTGAAACATCGTCATCAGCACCACAGGGCCGGATGTGGCTGGATGGAGCTTTAGTTAACATGGGCGGTTCTGCGTTGCCGCTCATGTCCACCACTGCTGCTGTGGCCGAAATGGTCTATTTGGCCCGATTTGGCTTGTTTTGCATGCTGGTGACGATGGCGGTCAACGTCGGCAATCTCAACACCTGAACCCCGGGTGTAAGGGCTGGATGGAGCTTTAGGATAAGGGCGGTGCTACTGCGCAGCTCATTTCGCCACTCGTCATTCGCTCACGTGGCCAAAAATGGCCTGTTGGCGTTTTGGGCTATTTTTGTTGTTTGCGTGCTGACGCGTAGCGGTGGCGTCTATTTCACCCTGGAACCCCGGGTACCAGAGCTGGATAGGGCTTTCGATTAACAAGGACGGTTCTGCCCATCGGTTCGCTCGCTCTCCATTGCTCGTCGTTCTCTCGCGTAGCAAAAAATGGTTTGTTTTGGCCCGTTTTGGTCGATTTTTGGGCTATTTTTGTGTGTTGCGGTGACTGCGTTGAGCGACGTGAAACGTCAGCCATCTCAGCACCCTGGAACCCCTCGAGTGGCACAGGGCTAGATGGGGCTTTCGGATAATAGGGACGGTGCTGCTTGCCGCTTCGCTAGCTGTCCACCGCTTGTCGTTTGCTTACACGGCCAAAAATAGTCTCTTTTGGCCCATTTTGGGCTATTTTTGGTTGTTTTTTTATTGTCTGCGGCGCAGGTGGCGTGAAACGTCGTATCTCGTACCTTGAACCCCGGTGGCATAGGGCTGGATGGGGCTTTCGGTTAACAGGGACGGTGCTGCTCGCCGCTTCGCTCGCTGTCCACCGCTCATCGCTTGCTTGTGCGACCAAAAATGGCCTGTTTTGCCCCATTTTGGGTTGTTTTTGGTCTGTTTTTGCGTACTGCGATGACTGCGTTGAGCGGCGTGAAACGTCAGCCATCTTAGCACCCTAGAAACCCTCGTGTGGCATAGGGTTGGATTGGGCTTTCGGTTACAGGGATGGTGCTGCCCGCCACTTCGCTCACTGTCCATCACTCGTCGCTCGCTCGCGCGACCAAAATGGCCTGTTTTGGCCTGTTTTGGGCTATTTTGGGTTGTTTTTGCTTACTGCGGTGAATGCGGGGAGCAGCACGAAATGTCTGCCATCTCAACACCCTGGAACCCCTCGGGTGGCACAAGGCTGGATGGGGTTTTGGTTAATAGGGTCGGTGCTGTCCGCCACTTCGCTCGTTGTCCACCGCTCGTCGCTCACTCGCGCGGCCAAAAATGGCCTATTTTCGCCTGTTTTGGGTTGTTTTTGGGCTGTTTTTGCGTGCTGCGGTGATCGCGGTGGCGGCGCGAACGTCACCATCTGCCTGGAATCCCAGTGGCATAGGGCTGGATGCTCATTGCTCGACAGTGCTGCCAGCTGCTTTGCTCGCTATCCTCGCTCGCCGCTTTCATGTGACAAAAATGGCCTATTTTGGCCCATTTTGGCTGTTTTTGGGCTATTTTTGCGTCTTCATAGCAGATCGGCGCGAAATCAGCCATCTCACAGAACCCCGGGTGGCATAGGGTTGGATAGGGCTTTCGGATAACAGGGACGGTGCTGCTCATCGCTTCGCTCGCTATCCACCGCTCGTCGTTCGCTCATGTGACCAAAAATGGCTTGTTTTGGCCCGTTTTGGGCTATTTTTGGGCTGTTTTCTTTGGCGGCCGCGGTGGCGTGTGTCGTCGCCATCTCAGCACCTAGAACTCCCGGGTGGCAGGGATGGATGGGGCTTTGCAGGAGGCAGTTCTGCCCCGCCACTCATCCGCTCGCTCGCTTGCCGGCCAAAAATGGCTGTTTTGACCCGTTTGGCTGTTTTTGCGTCTCGTCGACGCGTTGAGCGTGGCGTCGACCATCTAAGCGCGTGGACCCCGGGTGTATAGGATGGGGCTTCGGATAAGATGGTGCTGCTCGCCCGCCATACCTCACCGCTCGTTATCGCGGCCAAAAGGCCTATTTTGGCCCATTTTGGGCTATTTTTGCGTGTTGCGGTGGCCATGTGACGCGAATGTCGACCATCTCGACCAGAACCCCGGGTGTACGGTGGATGGGGCTTTGTTAATAGGGTGTGCTTGCTCAATCGCTCGTCGCTCGACCAAAATGGCTTTTGCGTCTGTGACGCGGTGGCGACCGGCGTCGAGATCTCAGTACCACAGGGCCTGGGTGGCATAGGGCTAGATTGGGCTTTCGGATAACAGGGACAGTGATAGAACCCTAGAGGAATTCTATGGAGATTGATCTTTGAGGGAGATCAACCTTTGGAACGCTATAGGGGTTCCACCCTCCAAGTAGCCTGGTGGTTGCAATTGTAGATTGATCCTTCTTATTCCAAAAAGGTGGAGGCTACAAGCTTATATAAAACTTCAAACCCTAGCCCTAGGGGTCACTTCATAAGTGAATTATCCAATTTGCCCTCAATCTTAGCAGGTTGGTCCAGTAATAAGGGGGCGACGGCTAAGAAGCCCAAAGACCCAAATATAAACCATAGCCTTTCTTCTTTATAGGATAGAGGTGGTTAGGTGGGGTTTATTATATTCTCACAAAGGTTTAATTAGCTGTTACATGGTTGAGTAGGATCTTACCCTGCTAGGGTCCTATCAAGCCCGTCCTCTTCGAATCAGCCTTGTCCTCAAGGCTGGGGTTCCATGAACTCAGGGAACCGGGTCTACAACTCCTCATATGATTTCCATGTGGTATCTTCGAATGGTAAATTAGTCCAATGTACTAGTACTTCAATAGAGGGACGTCGACGACGCATCACAACTCTGTGGTTGAGGATGGCTTGTGGTTGGACTTGAATATTTCCATCATCAGTGGTGTTGGGCAATTGGATCTGGGGTGTCTCATGTTCTCCCAACTTGGGCTTCATGTTGAATCTCAGATTTTGATGATGAAACTAATTGAGTGTGATTTGTTGTCTAACTGCGTGTTGAGTTGCATCTATATCGTATTATCGAGCGATTGGCCGACTATGTGGAGGCTTGACGTCGGGCATCGGGAAGCTGAGTTGCGCCATGGATATCGAGTTTGTTTGTGCAGGAGTAACTACGAAAGGGATGAAGACGTAAAGCGAAATCTAGTCAAGTCGATGGATCGTTGGGAGTTCGAGTTTCACTTTTCATTCTCTTCGAGAACAAGTAGGGAGCTTAAGGGTTTTGGTTCGCGAGGTTCCTGAAGTTCGTGGAGCTTGACAAAGATCAGCTTGCCAAAGAAGCTCGGGAACTCACCAAAATCATCATGGAGTCAGGCTTAGTCGCGATGGTTTAGGATCATAAGGCCATCGAGCTCGGCAAGACTTGACTTGCGGACTTTGTAATAGCTTAGGCGTCAAAATTCATAGTTAGCATGTATTTTGGGTTAGGATTAGATAATGAAAGTGGGTACCTTGATTAGATGAGTTTGGGCCATGGCCCACACTACGTGCATGCTCTGTGGTATCACAAGCTAACACTTCACAGGCGTGGCCCTTCGATCTAGCCAGCAGTGGAACCGTATATGGTAGCACTCAGCATCGATCAGGTAGGTGCACCGCCTGGAAAACATTGGAATTCTAAATTTATTTGAAATTTGGAGCCCAATTTTGAATTCACTTTGGATCTATAAATACCCTCCCTTTCTCAACTGAAAGGGAACCCTTTTGAGCAAAAAATTCTAAGTCTTGAGCTTTTGAAGTGTGTTGTAAAGTCTTGTTTTGCTAGTGTTCACCTTCTTCCTTTTCTTGAGAGATCTTGTACAAGTGTGAACATCTTTGTTGTAAATGTTTGATCCTTCCTTCAAAGGTGCTAGTGGAAGAGCGGCCTTATCGTAAGGCTTCAAGAGTGGATGTAGGTCATTTGGGACCATACATCTTTGTGTCCATGAATGTGTGAGTGTTTCTTGAAGCATTTCTTTACTTTGCTGCAAGTTATTTAGTTCATAGTTATTTCTTACACAAGCAATTACTTTCAGTTCTCTTTGCCAAATCGAGATCTTCCTAACGTTGTTTTGCAAAATCGGTTTCAAGAGTACGATTTTAATCCGCTGAACTAATTCACCCCCCCCCCCACCTCTTAGTGCCGCTCGATCCCTAACACTTCAAGCATGGCACGTGGAAGACAGGGTGAATTGGTACTTTAAGTCTATACGCCACAGCTCCAATACGCTCTATGATCTGATAGGGCCTATAAAAACGTGGAGATAGCTTCATGGAGGCTCGTGTGCCGATGGATAATTGTTTGTATAGCTGTAGGCAAAGATAAACCCAATCTCCTATAAAATTCTCTTTCTCTTCTTGTGTAATACTTTGCTTCATTTTAGCTTGAGCGATGAGAGATTATCCTTTAGTGTAGGAGTTTGTCCTGTCAATTAAATCTTGGTCGACCTGATCTGTGGCCGAAATTACATACTTTGGAATCACGGGGAGCCGACCATATAATGCTTCATATAGTACATTTGTAGATGAATGATATGTAATATTGTACCACCATTCGGAGCCATTTTGTACTCCTTTGGTGATCACCGGTGTTTTGCATGATCAACCCATGAGAACGGCTCCAATTCTAACTCCAGATGCATCGGCCTCAATGATGAAGGGTCGGCTAAAATCTGGTAGCGCTAGCACTAGTGTTGTCATCATAGCTACCTTAAGTCTATCGAAGGCAACGAAGGCTTTGTTCGACCATTGGAAGACATCTTTTTTCAATAGAGAAGTGAGGGGGGCACTAATCTTCCCATAGTCCTTCTCGAATTTTTGGTAGTAGCCCGTTAGTCCAAGGAACCCACGTAGCAATTTCACATTTGTAGGTTTCAGCCAGCCTTGCATTGCTTCGATTTTTATTGGATCTACTTCCACTCTTTCTTTTGATATTATGTGCCCAAGGTACTCTACCTTTTGCTAGAGAAAGCTGCACTTTGATAGCTTAACAAAAAGAGTATTCTTTCGAAGGATTGTCAGAACAATTCACAAGTGCTGAAAGTGAGCCTCAAGAGAAGGGCTATAAATGAGAATATCATCGAAAAATACCAGCACAAATTTGCAAAGAAAGCTCCGAAAAATATCATTCATGAGACTTTGGAAGGTTGAAGGAGCATTAGTGAGTCCAAAGGGCATTTTCAAGAATTCATAATGGCCGTTATGAGTGCGGAAAGCAGTTTTTGGGATATCGCCTTCACATACCCGAATTTGGTGGTAACCGGATCGGAGGTCCAACTTCGTGAAGACTCGAGCTCCTTTTAATTCATCAAGAAATTCATCCACCACTAGTATTGGGTACTTATCCTTGACGGTGATGTTATTTAGAGCTCGGTAGTCAATGCACATCCACCAAGTTCCGTCTTTCTTGTGCACAAGTAGCACTGGTGAGGAGTAGGGGCTGCAGCTTGGCTGAATCACCCATGTTTCGAGCATTTCCTTCACGATCTTCTCAATTTCATCCTTCTGGAGGTGAGGATAGCGGTAAGGCTGAGTGTTTTCTGGTGGTTTGCCCGGAAGAATTGGAATTCGGTGGTCATGTTGCCGAGTAGGAGGAAGACCGCGTGGTTCAGCAAAAATATCGTCAAATTCAATAAGCAGTTGAGTGAGATTTTGATCTTTAATTTCTATTTTCTTCCCCTCTGGTTGCTTCTAGAGATGCAAAAGAAAGCCACCATTTATCTTGTGTAAAACTTTCTCCATTCGTTGGGTTGAAATGGTAGTTACGTTGCTTCCGTGCTTCCCGCGTAGGGTGACCTGTTTGCCTTTGCAATAGAATTTCATAATTAATTTGAAAAAGTTCTAAGAGATGTCACCTAGCGTCGTTAACCATTCTATGCCCAGCATAGCCTCATAATCATCAATTGGTAGGAGGAAGAATTCGGCAACAATTTCTTGGCCCTGCAGTAATAGTTTCACCTGTGGGCATCTTTGGTCGTATTTTAGGATTCGACCGTCGGCGACCTTTATGTCGAACTTGCTGCAACCTTTGATGTGGAGCACCATGCGAGTAGCAGCCTTACTATTTAGAAAATTATTAGTACTGCCTGTATCGATGAGAATGGTGATCGGTTGTTGTTTGAGCAGGCCTCAAACTTTCATCGTTTGCGGATTTGAGTAGCCGGCTAGCGCATATACCATAAAGTCGGTTGATTGTGGCTCTTCTTCCACATCTTCATCCTCATGTTCAAGACTCCCTTCTGGTTGTTCACTGATCTCTTCTTCCACTAGTTCAATCACAAGAAGTCTCCCTTTTTTACAGCAATGCTCATGGCTCCATGGCTCGTCACAATGCCAACATAACCCATTGGCAGATCGGTCTCAAAGCTCGTCTCTTATCAACCTTTTTGGTGCAGGAGCTCGACTGATAGTAGGGGAGGCTGAGGGATTCGATATTGCTGGTTGGGGAATGACCCTAGTCCTCCAGGCTTCGTGGTTCAATTGCTCCTCCTGAAGTCGTGCGAAAGAGATGGCTGCCATAAGCGTGTACGGTTGTCGTGCTTTAACTTCTCCCTGGATCTCCGGCTTCAAGCCCTCAATAAATATCCCCAATAACTGTTTTTCAGACCAATCATGAGTTTGATTAGATAACCTTTCAAATCTGGTTTGATACTCCTGGATGGTGGAGGTTTGTCGGATCTTTGCTAGTTGTTCGTCGATGTTCTCATAATCGGTTGGTCCGAAACGGATCAGCAGTCCTTCTTTGAATTGTCACCAAGAGAGTACTCCATGAATATGTTCAAACCAATCAAACCATTGTATAACATCTCCTTCAAGATGTATAATTGCAATTTCTACCATAGATGCATCTGCGGTTTTGTGGTACCGAAAATATCGCTCCGCGCACGAGATCCAACCAATCGGGTCTCCTTCTTCCCATCTAGGGAAGTCCACCCTCATGCGTGGATAGTGGGGATCGGTCATAGAGCCTCCCCTCTCCTGGAGGTCATCTCTTCGATCAGAGCTCTCCCCTTGATGTGATTTCTTTGGGCTCGGTGGTTGACCCAAACTAAGTTCAGCAAAGAGAGTCCGAATCTTCTCCTCCATTCGTATCTCGAAGGCTTCGAATTTAGCATCAATTGCCTCCTCGGATGCCATAGCATATGTCTCCAAATCTGTAATATTAAGATCTCTTTTTTGCTATTGAGTTAAAGGCATGTATTGGCTAAGAGAAGTGGTGGTTGAAAGGGTTGGTGGATTGGTGAATGTAGGCTGTGGTTTAGGCTTATTTTGTGGTTGTTTTGGGTGCAGTTTGGGGCTGCGGTTTGATGGAGCTTTTGGGCTGTGATGGTAGTGGATGAAGGTTAGGGAAGAGGGTTTTAGATCTGTGATAGATTACAGCAAAGATTTGACAAAAATCAGTGGCAATTGCTGCCTATTTACGCTGCCTCGTAAGAGCAGAATTATCGTCGAAGAAATAGCAGTTTCTCGATAAAATTTCTAGCAAAAACTCAGGGGTTTGAGGAGGGGGTTTGATAGTAGAATCTTAGTTTAGATAGCAACAAGGCTAACAAATTAGATCAAGAAATTTTGGTAGCAAAGCAGTAAAGAAATCGGTGCAAGTTGCGATAGCAGAATTCTTATCGAAAAATTTCAGCAGTTTGTGATGAGAGATTGCAGCAACACACAAATTTTTTTTTTTGATGAATTCCACAATAGATCAATCATGGATGGGAGCCAAGATGATCTATGAGGTGCATAAAAAATTTTGTTCAAAAAGGATAACAATTAGATCGGTTAAAGGCAGCAACACGGCTGAAATTTTCTACAGCGATCCTTCGTTCGCAAAGATGGTAACTTTTGCGACGCAAGGAATTCGTAGGCAAGGGATTGATAGAAAAACTTCTTTTTGATATTTTAGATGAAAAATTACAGCAGCAAAAGGTATTGGTGGTAGAAAAATACCAGATCTCTGATGCAATTAGAGGTGGCGACTGTAGATTGATTTGATCTACGTCAAGAGATGACGGTGGAGACGACGATGTTAAAAGCAATTATGAGAATTACTTGGCTAATGGTGGGCGACAGAGATGGTAGCAAAAGCAGCAAGATCGCTACTCTGATACTTGTAACATCCCTCGCATTCCTTGTTTCTAAATTTTTGTATAAGAGTTTAATAGCAAAGTTACTATCCATTTTAAATTTGATAGATGAGCTCAAATGAAACTGAAAACCTATTTATAAGATATGAGGATCTGTTTGTAAAATTCTGAGGACCTATTTGTAAAATTCTAAGGACTTAATTGTAAAAATATGTAATATAAGGACTAAACTGCAAAATGCACAAAATAACAAATCCCACCATTTAAGACACTCTGCCTTCATTCCTAAGGAAACTGAGAAGGCAGCCTACGTGGAGAAGAAAGGGAGAGAAAGAGAGAAGAATATTAGGAGAAGAAGAGAAGGAGAATTGGGGATTTAGGGTCCTTGGGTTCAATACTTTTCATTGGGATCAAAATTGATCAAAGGCAAGTATTCTAACCCCTTCCTACAGTTAGTTTGATCCTTGTTCTCAGCCTAATCCTAGAAATTTTAGAGGATTGAAGTTTCATAATGATATTTCTGCAACTTATGTATCAAACAGTGAATCTGGATTTCTTTTCCAGATTCTGTCCTTTCTGACTTGGCATATCTATAACTTTCTGTACAGTACTCGTATTTAAGCAAAATTAAATCCATCCGAAAATATACTTATATATCTTTATTTTGAGATCAGGATGTATGAATTTGGAGTTCAATTGCCTATCTAAACTTTTATTTGAATTGACCCCATAGAATCTGTCAAATAGAGATTTTGAGTTCTGAACTTTGGGCATACTATCACTTGTAACTCACTGTGAATGAATTCAATGGTGACAAAATTAACCTTATTGGGAAGTAGACTCATAAATATTTCTGTGCATATTTTATTTGCAATGTTTTGAGTACAGATACCAACTAAAAAATGTCTATTTTTGTCGACCCTATACATTCTGTAAAATAGAGATGATGTTTTCTGACCTGTTATCACTAAATTATTTGTAACTTCCTGTAGAGACCTCTAATTCATACCAAACTTTATTAATCCGAATCTAGATTATTATACCTTTCAAATGACACTAATTTAGAGTGAATTGGAGCATATTTGGTTACTCAAATAACTCAGTAATTATACCTCTCAAATTCTGTTAGAACCAGATTTTTTGTCAAGTTTGCCTATTCTTGTTTTGTCCTTTTTGTTGGAAACTGAATTCAGCTAAAGCCCTTTCTTTCGATTTAACTGTATACTCTTGTTTCAAATCCTTGTATACTCATGCCATTATTTTCATTTCAAATTTGAATGCATTGTGAAAGAATGTGTTAGCATCGTATTGTTTCGTAAAGGCGCATGTACGTTTTATTGTTCCGTATGTGCTTCCGATATGTGCCAAATTATTATTCACACATGTCCTTTTATACTCTGGTGTCTGTGAGATTGTCTGGACCTTTGCTAGAAATGGTAAAGGGATTATTTGGACCTTTGCCAGAAATGGTAATGGGATTATTTGGACCTTTGCCAGAAATGGTAAAGGGTATATGCTTAGAGCCTGCGATGCGCTGTCGGCCCCCCTATCGGCTTCATCCAGACGTGGATGATGACTCTCCCAGACATGGGAGATATCGTTTGAGATCCCACTGCACCCTCTGTGTTTTTGATATGATATCCAAAGCATTGTTTGTGTTTATATGTGCGCTTTGGATGATATGAAAATGAATGATCAGATATGACATTTGAACTTTTATTACTTGTTTGTTATTCTGATATGTTCTGAGAGATCTCCCATGCACCATTGATATGTTTCGTATTGTCCTGTGTGTCATTGGATATGCTCCAACTTACCATTATCATCGTCTGATATGCTCTAATTATTCCTTACTCTATTTGTTATGAATTAAATAAGTTGAATAAGAGGACATTCATGATTCTGATATGATGATATATATGTTTCCTTGTATCTAGCCTTGCATTTTGATATCAAGCTTATTGAAAGCTATTCTCCTTCCCTATGGATATGTTAGTCATTTGCTGAGCTCTATTATGCTCACCCCGTTGTTATATAATATTTTCAGGTTAACTTATCAGACTCTGGGATGTTTAAATTAGGCTGAGGAAGGGAAAGCTAGAAGATTTTGGGTTGATCTTTAGTGGTTGATATGTTTTGTTGTATAAGTACATTTTGTGTTTAGTGAAATGTCGATGGTAAACTTGAACTTATATGTTTTGTAAAGGTTGGAGGACCTCTCATGTTAGGACTTGAAATGTGAAGTTTAAAGGGTATGATGATATAAATGTGTGGTAAATGTTAGTTTTGTAGCTATATGGATTTCCTCACTTGTGGATTTTATGATGTGGATATTGTTTAGTTGAGTTGGCTTTGGAATTTTATGAATCCTGGAGTGTGGTATATGAATTATAAATTGCACAGGTTTTATGAATTATGGATTTTGGATGTGATTTACGACTTAAATGATCGTTAGTGTCCTCAAATATCATTGTGGATCCTGGGATCGGTTTGTTGTTTGAATTTTAATATTATGAATTTTAAGACAGGGTCACACCTCCTGAATGAGATTAAATTTTAGGGGGGGCGTGACAATACCAGATGATAGAACCCCAGAGGAATTCTATGGAGATTGATCTTTGAGGGGGATCAACATTTGGAACGCTATAGGGGTTCCACCCCCCAAGTAGCCTGGTGGTTGCAATTGTAGATTGATCTTTCCTATTCCAAAGAGGTGGAGGCTACAAGCTTATATAGAGCTCCAAACCCTAGCCCTAGGGGCTGCTTTCTAAGTGAACTACCCAATTTGCCCTCAACCTTAGCGGGCCGGCCCAATAACAAGGGGGGCGGCGGCTAAGAAGCCCAAAGCCCCAAATATAAACCCTAGCCTCTCTTCTTTATAGGATAGAGGCGGCTAGGTAGGGTTTATTATACTCTCACAGGGTTTTTATTAGATGCTACTGTTGAATCTCGGATTTTGATGATGAAACTAGTTGAGTGTGATTTGTGATCTAATTGCGTGTTGAGTTACGCAGGTCTACTATCGATCAGGATTAGACAGTTGACACTAGAGGAATTGACGTTGTACCGGAGGTGATCACGTTAGGATATTGGATATCGAGTCGGAGGTTCGGTCGACTATCGGCAGGAGGCTTCGTATGTCGGGCATCGGGCCAAGAAGAGCATGTTGCGCCAAGGATATCGGGATTGCGGAGGCCAATCACCGATTGGGCAATGGACCGCAAGAGAGGACAATGTGCCGAAGGATCAGACGGCGTTACCGACCAATGACGCATCGGGCAAATCAATATCAATTCATGTTGTAATAACTGTCTAGATCGAAGTAGAGTGTTTGTTGTTTGTGTGCAGGAGTAACTACGATAAGGATGAAGACGTAAAGTGAAACAAAGGGTCGAAGTCAAGTGCGATGGATCATTGGGAGTTCGAGTGTTCGATGGAAGTCTGAAGATTCATTGGGAGTGCTGTCAGAATTAGCCGAGAACGAGTAGGGAGCTTGCCGAAGGGTTTTCGGAAATTCACAGGGAGGTTCATCGGAAGTTTGCGGAGCTTGCTAAGAAAGATTGGAGCTTGCCAAAGAAGCTCGGGGGAACTCGCCAAAATCATCGTAGAGTCTGAGAGCTTGCCGGGAGTTCGCAGGATGGTTTCCGAGGGATCGTCGGAAGACCGTCGAAAGTTCGCCGAAAGCTCGACGGAAGAAGACTTGACTTGCGGACTTTGTAACAGCTTAGGAATGTCTTTAAGTTTATAGTTTACACATGAGTAGGGCAAAGATTTAGAAAAAATCCTGCCTAAATTCAATGGGGGCCAACCGGGCCTCTACTAGGCCGAGTTGGGCCTTAAACAGGGCCCATTCAGCCTTGGCTGAATGGGAGGCGGTTGAACCGCCCAGCCTGGGGTGGTAGCACCGCCGGCCATCAGAGCAGCGCCCGGCCATCGTAGTAGGTAGCACCACCCTGCCATCGGTAGCTAGTGGTAGCACCGCCGGGTGGTAGCATCACCTGCCATCGCAGCGGTAGCATCGCCGCCGAGGCGGTAGCACCGCTCGCCGGGTGGCAGCACTGGTGTGTGTCTGCCAGATCGACAAGATTCAAAAGAGTCAAATTTTTGGCTCCAAGTTTGGGCTCCAAATTTGAATCACTTTGAGGCTTATAAATACCCCTTCTTTCTCAATTGAAAGGAGAACCCTTTGAGAGCTAGATTTTGAAAATAAGTCTTGGGAAAGTCTTGTTCTTCATTTACTTAAGTGTTCACCTCATTTCCTTCTTCTTGTGAAATCTTGTAAGAGTGTGAACCACTTGTAAAGGGTTGTAAGAGGGGTATTTGGTCCTTCCCCTGCAAAAGGATTTGCTAGTGGAAGTTGGGAGCCTCATCGGAGAAGGCTTCGGAAGTGGATGTAGGTCACTTTGACCGAACCACTATACATCGCTATGTCTTGATTGTGTGAGTGTTTAAATTCCTATTTTACTTTGCTGCAAGCCTTTACTTTACTTACTCCACTTCCTTTTCATCTTCGTACGCATGCTTTAAAGTTAAAACGCAGTCTTTCCGGGTTCAAATGAAACGTTGCTTTCATCGTACGAAGTTTCCGAAGCTTGTTTTAAATCGCTGAAAAAAAATCTATTATTTTATCCGTTGCACTAATTCACCCCCCTCTTAGTGCCACTCGATCTCTAACAATTGGTATCAGAGCCACATTCTTTCTCTTTCGGATTTACACCCGTGAGAAATAGCTCTAAATGGTTTTCAAGAGGGCTTTTCGGTTTTTCGTTCACCGTTCTTTAACGGTTCGGACTACACATTGGAAAACTCGAATGAGAGTTTTCATGCTTTCAATGGATTTGGATTTGTGGAACATCATCGAAAATGGTTTTCAACCTTCCTCTAAACCGATGAGCAGAATGGTCGGTTTTGGAGAAAAGGTCATTTTCTTTAAACGCAAAGGCTATGAATGCCTTATTTTGCGCTTTGAACAAGAACGAGTTCAATCGGATTTCTATGTGCGAAACGGCTTTTGACATTTGGCGAACTCTTGAAATCACGCATGAGGGAACTAGTAGAGTTAAAGACTCGAAAGTAAACCTCTTGTTGCATGATTTTGAGCTCTTCCAAATGACACCAAGCGAATCTATTGACGACATGTACACCCACTTCATGGATGTCGTCAATAGCTTGAAAAGTCTTGGTAAAAGTTTTTCGAATTTTGAACTCACTAACAAGATCTTAAGATCCCTTTCAAAATGGTGGGATCCTAAAATAATGGTGATTCAAGAATCAAAGGATCTAAATAATTATTCTATTGATGAACTCATTGGGTCTTTAAAGACCTATGAAAAGGAACATGATGTATATGATGAACATGATGAACACATGAACCACCTTCTAAAGAACAAGAAGGTTTTGAACTCGAACTATGAAATGCCACTTGAGTAATGACACAAGTGATGAGGACAATGAAGATATTGAACACATAACAATGAATGTTAACAAGTTCATTAAACAAAAATTAAAAAAACACAAATGAACTTGAATGGAGAAAGAGGCCAAAGAAGAAGAAGAAGGCTTGCAAAGAAGAATCAAGGAAAGAAGAAGCAAACTATGCTTTAATGGGCTTCGACAATGAGGTAAGTAACTTAACTTCCTTGAATTATTTTGAAATTACTTGATGATTTCCATGAATGCTTAACTTAGTTAGTAGGAATTTTTTATGCTTTTCTTGTGTTTTTAGAAATTAAAAAAAATTCGAAATTATACTATGCTTTTCTTTATAGTATTTTTGAAAAGTAAAAATATGAATGACGATTGTAAGATTTGTGATAATGCTTAGGATTAAACCATGCATGAGTATCTTGATGGTTTACATTGTCTCTAAACATGATGCTTGATGATTTTATATCATGCATGAGTTGTTGAAGTGATGTTGATCTAAAAACTTCTATCTTGGATTAATGGGTCTTAACCTTTTTATGATGAAATTTTTAAATGATACATGTCTTCATGAAATCAATTATAAAGACCTAACCCATAAATTTTCCAAATGAAAGAAATGTGATTTTTTATGTTGCCTTGTATTACATTTGGACTTGATGATTTTCATGACGAAAAGTATTTTTCAGATTTTTAAAAAATGATGTATGAGTTTAGCAAAAATTTGAGCATTGATCATCTTGTTATAACAAATGAAAGAAAGATGGGAAATGATTTTAATGATGAATTCATTTCTAAATATGATGATGCTCTCATGTTTAAATATGATGTATGACATTGATCATTCTTATGAAAGATCAAATCATGTAAATTGAAACTCTTAAAAATAAGAAAATGCACTATCATAATGTATCATTTTTATGTATTTGGTCTTGACGGTTTTATGACTAAGCTTGTGTTTTATTTTGATACATGTTTTCATAAAAATTTTGAATATGCTCACATCAAATTGCTTAAAATGAAAATATATTTTTTCTCATTCTATTGAGGTGAATGAATTCATGTTATGAGTCTTGTGAATCTCATAAAAATAAACATGATGAATATTTTAAAAAATGTGCCTCATGTTTTCAGTCTTAATGATTTCTCTTGAAACATGCTCTTTGGACCTATATGAAAAACATGAGTATACTCATATGAACGTCAAATCACTTGAAATGGAACATATAAAAAAAAGAGAAATTGCACTATCATGATGCTTTACGTGTAATGCTTTTGATCTTAATGGGCTAAATGACAACTTGTATTTCAAATTTATACAATGATGGCTTCCGTATAAATATTTGAATATACATTATGAAATCATCATTGAAATGAAAATATTAGAAGTTTGTTATCATATCTTGATGACAAACTCATGTTTCGGTTTTAAAATTTGATACTCATCTTTTGAAACATGAGTACACTTACATGAAACAAATAACTTCAAATGAAACACATTATCATGATATATTGAAACTCATGTCTTGAAATAATGTGTTACATTTTTTATTTTGCCTTATGAGATTTTGCCTTTACATCTTGAACTTTCATGCTTATCTTGGTATATAAAGACAAACGCATATTTAGATGAAAAGAATTACTTGAAAAGAGAATTTTCCAAATGAAATATAACTTAACTCTTGTTTCTGAAACTATGGTTTTGAATTACTTTTATGAGATCATCATCTTGATAACTTGAGTTTTTATCTCTATACTCTCTTATGTTTCTCCCATGTTATATGAAGAAAAATATAAATTATTTTCTCTTAACTTATTGATACTCAATTTGAGAAAATATGTTTTGATGATTGAAACATTGTATGTGCAATTTGAACTTTTCTCTCATGTTTCAATACCACTTTATATGCTTCATGACATGATAATTGAAATATTGATGTAGACTTTTGATATATCACTTGTCATGATTAATGCATATAGCTAGCATTTTAAATCTCTAAAATGATTTTGATTATGAGTTTCAAGTTGACAAATTGAGCTTGAATGATTTTTCTTTTAACGATTCTTGAATCTTTTGGAATTATGACTTGTTAAGACATATTTAATGCTTGAATCAAGTTTTAAAAGATTTCATTTAGCTATAAAGAAATTTTATTGAAATCATGATCTTGACAACTATGACTTGAAACTCTTTATAAATCAAGATCTTTTACCATGCTCCTTCCGTCTTATCAAAAAAAAATTCTTTAAATGAAATGTAACTTGTCTTTTGATTTCTCGGAATTTAATACTTGAATTTTTATGAATTCATGTCGTGATTCTTATGAAATATGATCTTGGTAAAAAATTCTTATGTATGAATCAAGATCTTGTGTTTGATCTCCTAAGACTTCCACTTGTTATTTCCTAAAAAGGAGATTTGTCAAAATGATTCATGAACCTTTTGATTTATGACTTTTGGATTCATGACTCAAGATTGAAGATTGAAACATTATATGCTAAAATTGATTTTTTTTTTTTTCAATACTTCCTCAAATGCCTTATGTAATGATTGAAAATTTGATGAAAAAGAATTATGCTTAATATTTGAATCATTGATTTATTCTTTTATCATGACTTAAAATGAATGAAAAGAAAATATGTTAGCACTTGTAATCATGATTTGATCCTTAATATTGATATGCTTTCATATATCATGATTCTTGGTTGTATGACATTTATCTTGAATTAAAAATTGATAAATATGAATCTAGATCTTGCTAAAATGAAAAGTTATGAATCATGGATGATATCTTTTGGTTTTGATTCTTGTTGAATTTACATATTGATATCCTTCATGACATGATTTCTCATGTTTCAATATCATCTCGTATGCATCATGTGATGATTGATATATTGATTGATGCAATTTTCTCATTGGTTCCTCCTTCTTTTGATATTGATAAAGGGGGAGAAAAATTGTTAACTTGTGTATCAAAAAAGAAAAATTTGCTAGCTTAAACATTGAGAAGCAAAAAGTTGCTATCTTAAGAGAGGCAAAAATCTTGCTCAACTTCACTTTTCTCAACAAAATTGCTTGCATCTTTGTTACAAATTATTGTTGAATCTCATGCAAGATTATTTGTAGTATTAATCCTCCTTTTCTTTTTGATATTGATAAAGGGGGAGAAGGCTTTTACAAATGAATGCAAAAGTCCTAGCATGCAAAGAAAGCAAAACTTGAAAGCTTGCTCTTCTCAAAAGAGAAGAAAGAAATTATAAAATTGCATGCATATCGCAAAAGAAGTCAAGAAAATACACAATTTGCTTGTAGTTCTCAAAGGAACATAGAAAAACTTGTCATCATCACAACAAGCACTATCTTGCTTATCATGATAAACATGCAATACCTAAATGTTGTATGATGTGATTAATAGCTAGTATGTTTGTAATATTTGCATATCCTTGAAAACTAGCTATAATGTTACTTCTCCTTTTTGTTGATAACAAAGGGCGAGAAGTAGATTGATGACTTCATGCATTGATTGAATATTTTATATTTGCATGATGGTTTGTTGTTTTCTCACTACATAAATGATACATGTTACTTGGATTTGGGATAATCCAAGGATTCTATCAATGACATATTGATAGGGGGAGTTTGTGTTAAACTCTGGGGAGTTTTGGTTAACTCCGTCAGTCATCAATTAGTTGTCATCATCAAAAAGGGGGAGATTGTTGAATCTCAGATTTTGATGATGAAACTAATTGAGTGTGATTTGTGGTCTAACTACGTGTTGAGTTACGCAGGTCTACTATCGATCAGGATTAGACAGTTGACACTGGAGGAATTGACGTTGCACCGGAGGTGATCACGTCAGGATATTGGATGTCGAGCCGGAGGTTCGGTCGACTATCGGCAGGAGGCTTCGTACGTCGGGCATCGGGCCAAGAAGAGCGTGTTGCGCTAAGGATATCGGGATTGCGGAGGTCAATCACCGATTGGGCAACGGACCACAAGAGAGGATGATGTGCCGAAGGATCGGACGAAGCGCTGACCAATGACGCGCCAGGCAACTGAATGTCAATTCATGTTGTAATAACTGTCTAGATCAATGTAGAGTGTTTGTTGTTTGTGTGCAGGAGTAACTACGATAAGGATGAAGACGTAAAGCGAAACAAAGGGTCGAAGTCAAGTGCAATGGATCATTGGGAGTTCGAGTATTCGATGGAAGTCTGAAGATTCGTTAGGAGTGCTGCCGGAACTGGCCGAGAACGAGTAGGGAGCTTGCCGAAGGGTTTTTGAAAGTTCACCAGGAGGTTTGTCAGAAGTTCGCAGAGCTTGCTAAGAATGATCGAAGCTTGCCAAAGAAGCTCGGGGGAACTCACCAAAATCATCGTGGAGTCCGAGAGCTTGCCGGGAGTCCGTAGGATGGTTTCCGAGGGATCGTCGGAAGACCGCCGGAAGTTCACCGGAAGCTCGACAGAAGAAGACTTGACTTGCGGACTTTGTAACAGCTTAGGAATGTCTTTAAGTTCGTAGTTTGCACATGAGTAGGGCAAGGATTTAGAAAAAATCCTGCCTAAATTCAGTGGGGGCCAACCGGGCCTCTACTGGGCCGAGTTGGGCCTTAAACAGGGCCCATTCAGCCTTGGCTGAATGGGCCAGGCGGTTGAACCGCCCAGCCTGGGGCGGTAGCACCGCCCGGCTACTGTAGCAGCGCTGGCTACTGTAGCAGGCGCCCGGCTACTGTAGCAGGCGGTAGCACCGCCCGGTTACTGTAGCAGGCGGTAGCACCGCCTGGCTGAGGCGGTAGCACCGCTTGGGTGTGTCAGTCTGCCAGGACTGACAGCACCGAAAAACTCAAAAGATTCAAATTTTTGGCTCCAAGTTTGGGCTCCAAATTTGAATCACTTTGAGGCTTATAAATACCCCTTCTTTCTCAGCTGAAAGGAGAACCCTTTGAGAGCTAGATTTTGAAAATAAGTCTTGGGAAAGTCTTGTTCTTCATTTGCTTAAGTGTTCACCTCATTTCCTTCTTCTTGTGAAATCTTGTAAGAGTGTGAACCACTTGTAAAGGGTTGTAAGAGGGGTATTTGGTCTTTCCCCTGCAAAAGGATTTGCTAGTGGAAGTTGGGAGCCTCATCGGAGAAGGCTTCGGAAGTGGATGTAGGTCACTTTGACCGAACCACTATACATCGCTGCGTCTTGATTATGTGAGTGTTTAAATTTCTATTTTACTTTGCTGCAAGCCTTTACTTTACTTACTCCACTTACTTTTCATCTTCGTATGCATGCTTTAAAGTTAAAACGCAATCTTTCTGGGTTCAAACGAAATGTTGCTTTCATCGTACGAAGTTTCCGAAGCTTGTTTTAAATCGTTGAAAAAAAATCTATCGTTTTATCTGCTGCACTAATTCACCCCCCCCCCCTCTTAGTGCCACTCGATCCCTAACAGCTACATGGTTGAGTAGGACCCAACCCTACTAGGGTCCTATCAAATGGTGCCTTGCCGCTTCACTCGCTGTCCACCGCTTGTCGTTCGCTCGCGTTGCCAAAAATGGCTTGTTTTGGCCGGTTTTCGGCCGATTTTGGGCTATTTTTGTGTGCTGCTATGACCGCGGTGAGCGGCGTGAAACGTCAGCCATCTCAGCACCCTGGAACCCCCCGGGTGGCACAAGGCGGGATGGGGCTTTTGGTTGACAATGACGGTTCTGCCCATCGCTTCGATCGCTGTCCACCGCTCGTCGCTCGCTCGCGCGGCCAAAAATGGCCTGTTTTGGCCCATTTTAGGCTGTTTTTGGGCTATTTTTGTGAGCTGTGGCGACCACGGTGAGCGGCGCGAAACGTCAGCCATCTCAGCACCCTGGAACCCCCTGGGTGGCAAAGGGCTGGATCGGGCTTTCGGATAATAGGGACAGTGCTGCTCGTCGCTTCGCTCGCTGTCCACCGCTCGTCGTTCGCTCACGCGACCAAAAATGGCCTATTTCTGCCCGTTTTGGGCTGTTTTTGCATGCTGAGGCGATCGCGGTGAACGGCGCGAAACGTCAACCATCTCAGCATCCTAGTACCCCCCCGGGTGGCACAGGGCTAGATGGGGCTTTCGGTTAATGGGGACGGTGCTGCCCGCTGCTTCACTCGCTGTCCACCGCTCGTTGCTTGCTTGCGCGGCCAAAAATGGCCGGTTTTGGCCCATTTTGGGCTATTTTTGGGCTGTTTTTGGGTGCTGCGGTGACTGCTTTGAGCGGCGTGAAACCTCAGCCATCTCAGCACCCTAGGACCGCCCGGGTGGCACAGGGCTGGATTGGGCTTTCAGTTAACAAGGACGGTGCTGCCTACCGCTTTACTCGCTGTCCACCGCTCGTTGCTCGCTCGCGCGGCCAAAATGGCCTGTTTGGCCCGTTTTGGGATGTTTTTGAGCTATTTTTGCGTGCTGCGGCGACCGTGATGAGCGGCGCTAAACGTCAGACATCTCAGCACCCTGGAACCCCCCGAGTGGCAAAGGGCCGGATGGGGCTTTCGGATAATAGGGACGGTGCTGCTCATCGCTTCGCTCGCTGTCCACCGCTCGTCGTTAGCTCACGCGGCCAAAAATGGCTTGTTTTGACCGTTTTGGGCTGTTTTTGGGCTATTTTTGCGTGTGGCGGCGATCGCGGTGAGCGGCGCGAAACGTCAGCCATCTCAGCACCCTAGAACCCCCTGGGTGGCATAGGGTTAAATGGGGCTTTCGATTAACAGGGACGGTGCTTCCCGTCGCTTTGCTCGCTGTCCACCGCTCGTGGCCCGCTCGTGCGGCCAAAATGGCCTATTTTTGCCTATTTTGGGCTGTTTTTGTGCTGTTTATGCTTGCTGTGGCGACCGCGGCTAGCGGCACGAAACATCAGCCATCTCAGCACCCTGGAACCCCCCGGGTTGCACAGGGCTGGATGGGGCTTTCGGTTAATAGGGACGGTGCTGCCTGCCGCTTCGCTCGCTGTCCATCGCTCGTCGCTCGCTCGTGCGGCCAAAATGTTCTGTTTTGGCCCGTTTTAGGCTATTTTTGGGTTATTTTTGCGGACTGCGGTGACCACGGTGAGCGACACGAAACGTCAGCCATCTCAGCACCCGGAACCCCCCGGGTGGCATAGGGATGGATGGAGCTTTCGGATAACATGAACGGTGCTGCTCGTCGCTTCGCTCGCTGTCCACTGCTCGTGGCTCGCTCGCGCGGCCAAAAATAGCCCGTTTTGGCCCGTTTTGGGCTGTTTTTGGGCTATTTTTGTGTGCTGCGGTGACTGCGATGAGCTGCGCGAAACGTCAACCATCTAAGCACCCTGGAACCCCCCGGGTGGCACAGGGTTTGATGGGGCTTTCGGTTAACAAGGACGGTGGTGCCCGTCACTTCGCTCGCTGTCCACCGCTCGTCGCTCACTCGCACTGCCAAAATGGCCTGTTTTGGCCCGTTTTGGACTGTTTTTGGGCTATTTTTTCATGCTGCGGCGACCGCTATTAGCGGCACGAAACGTTAGCCATCTTAGCACCTTGGAACCCCCGGGTGGCACAAGGCTGGATGGGGCTTTTGGTTAATAGGGACGGTGCTGCCCATCGCTTCGCTCGCTGTCCACCGCTCGTCGCTCGCTCATGCGGCCAAAAATGGCTTGTTTTGGCCCATTTTGAGCTGTTTTTGGGCTGTTTTTGCATGATGCGGTGACCGTGGTGAGCGGCGCGAAACATCAGCCATCTCAGCACCCTGGAACCCCTCGAGTGGCACAAGGCTAGATGGGGCTTTCGGTTAACAAGAACGGTGTTGCTCGCTGCTTCGCTCGCTGTCCACCGCTCATCGCTTGCTCGCACGGCCAAAAATGGCCTGTTTTGGCCCATTTTGGGCTGTTTTTGCGTGCTGCTGCGACCGCGGTGAGCTGCACGAAACGTCAGCCATCCCAGCACCCTGGAATCCCCCGGGTGGCATAGGGCTGGATGGGGCTTTCGGATAACAGGGACGGTGCTGCCCGCTACTTTGCTCGTTGTCCACTGCTCGTCGCTCGCTCGCACGCCAAAAATGGCTTGTTTTGGCCCATTTTGTGCTGTTTTTGGGCTGTTTTTGCATGCTGCGGCGACCACAGTGAGCGGCACGAAACGTTAGCCATCTCAGCACCTTGGAACCCCCTGGGTGGCACAGGGCTGTGTGGGGCTTTCGGATGATAGGGACGGTGCTGCTCGCTGCTTCGCTCGCTGTCCGTAGCCCGTCGTTCGCTCGCGCGGCCAAAAATGGCATGTTTTGGCCCGTTTTGGGCTATTATTGGGCTGTTTTTGCGTGATTCGGCGATAATGTTGAGCGGCGCGAAACGTCAGCCATCTCAGTACCGTGGAACCCCTCGGGTGGCACAGGACTAGGTGGGGCTTAAGGATAACAGGGACGGTGCTGCTCGCTGCTTCGCTCGCTATCCACCGCTCGTCGCTCGCTCGCGCGGCCAAAAATGACTTGTTTTGGCCCATTTTGGGCTGTTTTCGGGCTGTTTTTGCATCCTGCGGCGACCGCAGTGATCATCACGAAACATCAACCATCGCAGCACCCTGGAACCCCCTGGGTGGCACAGGGCTGGATGGGGCTTTCAGTTAACAGGGACGGTGCTGCCCGCTGCTTCGCTCGCTGTCCACCGCTCGTCGCTCATTCGCGCGGTCAAAAATGGCCTGTTTTGGCCCATTTTGGGCTGTTTTTGCGCTGATTTTGTGTCCTACGACGACCACGATGAGCGGCGCGAAACGTCAGCCATCTCAGCACCCTAAAACCCCCCAGGTGGCACCGGGTTGGATGGGGCTTTCGGTTAACAAGGACGGTGCTGTCCACCGCTGTCACGCCCCCCCGAATTTTAATCTCGTTCAGGAGGTGTGACCTTGTCTCAAATCCATAACATTAAAATTTTAGCAACAATCCGATCCCCAGGATCCACAATGATATTTGAGGACACTAACGATCATTCAAGTTGTAAATCACATCCACAACTTATAATTCATAAACCCTGTGCAATTTAATAATTCATATACCACATCACTCCAAGATTCATGAAATCCAAAACCAACTCAAACTAAACAATATCCACATCATAAAATCCATGAGTGATTGAATCCATATAATTACAAAACTAACATTTACCACAGGTTCATATCATCATACCATTTAAACTTAACATTACAAATCCTAATGTGAGGGGTCCTTCAACCTATACAAAACATATAAGTTCAGAGGTACCATAAACATTTCACTAAACACAAAATGTACTTATACAACAAAACATTTCAACCACTACAGATCAACCCAAAATCTTCTAGCTTTCCTCCCCAATTTAAACATCCCAGTCCGATAAGCTAACCTAAAAATATTATATAACAACGGGTTGAGCATAACAAAGCTCAGCAAGTGACTAACATATCCATAGGGAAGGAGAATAGCTTTCAATAAGCTTGATATCAAAATGCAAGGCCAGATACAGGGAAACATATATATCATCATATCAGAATCACGAATGTCCTCTTATTCAACTTATTTAATTCATAACAAATAGAGTAAGGAATAATTAGAGCATATCAAACGATAATAATGATAAGTTGGAGCATATCCAATGACACACAGGATAATACGAAACATATCAATGGTGCATGGGTGATCTCTCAGAACATATCAGAATAACAAACAAATAACAGAAGTTCAAATGTCAAATCTGATCATTCACTTTCATATCATCCAAAGCGCACATATAAACACAAATAATGCTTTGGATATCATATCAAAAACACAGAGGGTGTAGTGGGATCTCAAACAATATCTCCCACATCTGGAAGAGTCATCATCCACGTCTGGATGAAGCCGAATAGGGGGGCCGGCAGAGCATCGCAGGCTCTATGCACAAATACCCTTTACCATTTCTGGCAAAGGTCCAAATAATCCCTTTACCATTTCTGGCAAAGGTCCAAACAATCCCTTTACCATTTCTAGCAAAGGTCCAGATAATCCCATAGACACCAGAGTACAAAAGGATAGGTATGAACAATAATTTGACATATATCGGAAGCACATGCGGAACAATAAAACGTACATGCGCTTTTACGAAATAGTACGATGCAAGCATATTCTTTCACAATGCATTCAAATTTGAAATGGACATAATGACATGTGTATACAAGGGTTTGAAACAATGGTATAAAGCTCAACTGAATGAAGGACTTTAGCTGAATTCAGTTTCCAACAAAAAGGACAAAACAAGAATAGGCAAACTTGACAAAAATCTGGTTCTGGCAGAATTCAAAGGTATAATTCCTGAGTTGTTTGAGTAACCAAATATGCTCCAATTCACTCTAAATTAGTGTCATTTGAAAGATATAATAATCTAGATTCGGATTAACAAAGTTTGGTATGAATTAGAGGTCTCCACAGGAAGTTACAAGTAATTTAGTGACAGCAGGTCAGAAAACATCATCTCTGTTTTACAGAATGTATAGGGTCGACTAAAACAGACGTTTCAGTTGGTGTCTGTACTCCAAATATTTCAAATAAGATATGCACAGAAAGCTTTATGAGTCTACTTTCCAATAAGGTTAATTTTATCACCATTGAATCTGTTCACAGTGAGTTACAAGTGATAGAATGCCCAGAGGTCAGAACTCGGAATCTCTATTTTACAGATTCTATAGGGTCAATTCAAACAGAAGTTTAGATAGGCAATTGAACTCCAAATTCATACATCTTGGTCTCAAAATGAAGATATACAAGTATACTTTCGGATGGATTTAATTTTGCTTAAATACGAATTCAGTACAGAGAGTTATAGACATGATAAGGCAGAAAGGACAGAATCTGTAAAAGAAACTCAGATTCACTGTTTGATGCATAAATTGCAGAAATATCATTATTAAACTTCAATCCTCTAAAATTTTCAGGATTAGGATGAGAACAAGGATCAAACTAACTGTAGGAAGGGGTTAGAACACTTGCCTTTGATCAATTTTGATCCCAATGAAAAGTATTGAGCCCAAGAACCCTAAATCCCCAATTCTCCTTCTCTTCTTCTTCTTATCTTCTTCTCTCTTTCTCTCCCTTTCTTCTCCACGTATGCTGCCTTCTCAGTTTCCTTAGGATCGAAGGCAGAGAGTCAAATTATTTTGTGCATTTTGCAGTTTAGTCCTTGTGTTACATATTTTTACAATTAAGTCCTCCGAATTTTACAAATAGATCCTCAGCTCTTATAATTAGGTTTTCAATTTCATTCAAACTCTTTATCAAATTTAAAATGGATAGTAACTTTGCTATTAAACTCTTATACGAAAATGTAGAAACAAGGAATCGAGGATGTTACACTCTCCCCCTTAAAAAAATTTAGTCCTCTAAATTTATCATACCTCTATCAATGACAAGATGAGGATAAACTTTCTTCATTTCCTCCTCTAGCTCCCAAGTTGTTTCTTCTCCGGAATGATGTCTCCATTTCACTTTAACTAGAGGATGGGATTCCTTAAGATTTTATCCTTCCTATCAATAATTTGAGTGGGCTCCTCCAGATAGGATAAGTCTTTATCAATTACAATCGGCTCATAATTTATGATATGAGAGGGATCATGCACATACTTTCTAAGCATTGAAACATGAAAAATATCATGGATCTGACCTAAGGATGGTGGCAAGACAATTCTGTAAGCGACAAAACCAATTCTTTCAAAGATTTCAAAAGGTCCAATAAACCTTGGGCTTAATTTTCCTTTCTTCCCAAATCTTGCTATGCCTTTAGAAGGAAACCTTTCAAATACAAAATCCCCTACTTGAAACTCAATATCTCTTAGTCGGTTATCGGCGCATAGCTCTTTTGGCGACTCTGGCGATCTTTAGTCTTTTTCTTATAACTTGGATCTTTTCAGTAGTCTCTTGTACTTTATCTGGTGCTAACAACTTTTTATCACCAACTTCCTCCCAACATATAGGTGTTCTATACTTTCACCCATACAAAGCTTCATAAGGAGCCATCTGAATACTTGAATGGTAATTATTATTGTAAGTGAACTCAATAAGGGAAATATCTTTATCCCATTCACCTCTCCAATCCATGACATAGGCTCTAAGAAAATCCTCAAGTATTTGAATTGTTCTTTCAGATTGATCATCGGTCTAAGGGTGATAGGCAATGCTAAACTTTACTTTGGTGCCCATAGACTCTTATAATCTCCTCCACAATCTAGAAAGAAATCTGGAGTCTCTGTCAGAGATGATTTCTTTTGGAACACCATGAAGTCTTACTATTTCATCAACATATAAATCAGCAAGTCGATCAAGTGAATAAGTCATATTGATTGGTAAGAAATGTGCAGATTTGGTTAACCTGTCAATAATGACCCAAATAGCATCATACTTCTAGAGGTTCTAGGTAGTCACTGAAACAAAGTCCATGGTAACACATTCCCATTTCCATCTGAGGAATATCCAAAGGCTGCAACAAACCTCAGGTCTTTGATGTTACTGCTTTGATTTCTTGACAAGTCAAACACTTGAAACATACATTGCAATCTCCTTTTTCATGCCTTCCACCAATAATGACTTTGGAGATCCCTATACATTTTAGTGCTACCGGGATGCATGGTGTATTTTGAATTGTGACCCTCCATCGATTTGATTCTTGATATACGGGTTATTAGGAACACATATTCTATCCCCAAATCTCAAAAGGCCATCCTCTAAAATTTGAAAATTCTTCAATCCCTTTTCAACTTCATTCCTAAAGTACATTAAGTGTGGATCTTGTAGTTGCCCTTCTTTAATTTGTTGCATGAGATCGACCGCACTTGAATAGAGGCCATCAACATCATTGAATTTGCCCTTTCTCATGACATTCAAATCACAATTTTCTTCTAAGAACCTCCATTGTTTCACAATCGGACTAGCCATAAAGCTTGTAGATTTTCTACTAAGTGCATCAGCTATAACATTTGCTTTACCTGGGTGATAACAGATGGTACAATCATAATCCTTTAGAAGTTTTATCCATCTTTACTGTCTCATATTTAACTCTTTCTGAGTAAAAATATACTTTAAACTCTTATGATCAGTAAGGATTTCAAATGTCTACCCATACAAGTAATATCTCCAAATCTTTAAAGCAAAGATAATTGCTACCAATTCCAAATCATGAGTTGAATTCAATTCATAACTTTTTAGCTACGTAGATGCATAAGCAATTACTTTTCCTTCTTGCATCAAAACACATCCAAGACCCTTTCTCGAAGCATTGGTATAAACTATAAATCCCTTATTACCACTTGGAATAGTGAGAATAGGGGCACTAGTCAATGTTCATTTTAACTCTTGGAAGCTTCGCTCACAATCATCACTCCATTCAAATTTCATATTCTTTTGAGTCAGTTTAATGAGGGGATGAGCAATTCGAGAGAATCCCTCCACAAATCTCTGTAATAACCTGCCATGCCTAGGAAACTTCTAACTTGATTACATTTGTTGGTACTTCCCACTTAACCACTTGCTTCTACCTTCTTTGGATCAACGGATATGCCTTTCCTGAAATCACATGGCCTAAGAAAGCAATTTCCTTTCCAAAATTCACATTTACTAAACTTTGCATACAACTTCTTTTCTCTTAGTATGGATAATACGTTTCTCAAGTGTTCCTCATGCTCTTGATTACTCTTTGAATACACCAATATGTCATCAATGAACACAATTACATAGTCATCCAAGAGTGGCTGAAATATCCTGTTCATCAATTCCATAAAAGTTGTAGGGGCATTAGTCAAGCCAAAAGGCATTACCAAGAATTCATAGTGTCCATATCAGGTCTTGAAGGCAGTTTTTGGAATATCCTCCTTCTTGATCTTTAACTGATAATAACCTGACCTTAGATCGATCTTAGAGAATACTTGTGCACCCTGCAATTGATCAAACAAGTCATCGATCCTTGGAAGAGGATACTTGTTTTTAATGGTCACCTGATTCAATTGTCTATAGTCAATGCAAAGCCTTAATGTCCCATCCTTCTTCTTAACTAATAGCATTGGAGCACCCCATGGTGAGACATTGAGTCGAATGAAACCCTTATCTAACAACTCTTGTATTTGCTTCTTCAACTCCTCTAACTCGAGGGGGGCCATTCTATAGGGAGGCTTAGATATTGGGGTTGTCCCAGGGACTACTTCAATAACAAATTCACCATCCCTCCCTGGTGGTAATCCAGGCAAGTCATCAGGAAATACATTAGGGAACTCTTTAACCACCAAAGTTTCATTTAGTTGAGTTTCTTGATCTGAATGATTCTTTACACATATAAGATAACAAAAACAACCCTTTTGCATAAGACGATGAGCTTGAAGTGCGATGCAGGATAAAGAGGCATATCATGTGGATTCCCTCAAAATAAAAGATGGGGTGATCGGTAGGCAAAAGTGATCATTTTTGTATAACAATTGATACTAGCATGATAGGAAGATAGCCAATCCATGCCAAGTATAATATCAAAACCTTGGATCTCGGAAGGATCAAATCGGCAAGGAATTCATGTTCCCAATAGAAATCAAACAAGATGGATAAATCAAGTTTGCTATCAAAGAATTCCCACAGTGATTACATACAACATATAATCCGAGTGGTCTAGGTAGAACACTCAAATGACAAGCAAAATGTGGTGAAACAAAGGATAGATTAGAGCGAGGATCAAACAAAACTTTTGCATTTTATTAGAAACATGAAGAATACCTTCGACCACTTTGATTTAGAGGCTCTAGCATCACCTTTCGGTGATAGCATATACTCTAGCATGGGCGATGAGGAGGCAGTGGTTCTTCCTTTTTCTTAAAGGGACAGTCTTTTATTTTGTAACCTAACTTTCTACAACCAAAGCAGGCTTCAGTCACCCAAAAACACCTATTTGTCTCATGATTGCTTCCAAATTTTGTACATCATGGAATCCCTTGTGGTAGCTTCCTCATCTCATATCCAGATACCTTTACCCTCTTGTTACTTCTCTCAGGTTCATTTCCTCTCCGATTTTTATAGAAAAACTTATCCATACTATTCTTGCTCATGATTTCTTGGATCTCTTCAAAATCTTTTTCAATAATGAAAGCTCTTTCCACCACCTCAGAATATGCCTGAAGTTTTAAAGCTGATATTCGGCTCCTTATGGCTGGCCTTAATCCCCTCTCAAACCTCCTTGCTTTTCTAGATTCATCATCAATCATATGTGTGGCAAATCTGGAGAGCTCAGTGAATTTAGATTCATATTTGGCCACCGTTAAATTTCCCTGAATGAGATTCAAGAACTCCAATTCTTTCTGCTCTCTAATGCAATCTGAGAAATATTTATCGTTGAACTTTTCTGTAAATGTCTTTCAAGTGAATGACTCATGTCTAATTTTAGAAATCCTCCTTATTGTTTTCCACCAGTGTTCAGCCTCGCCCTCTAACATAAAGGTAGCAAGAGAAACCTTGGATCATCGGGCAATTTAAAGCGTCAAATATTTTCTCTATCCGCATTATCCATTGTTCTACTACCATTGGATCAGCTCACCACTAAAGCTGGGAGGTGAGCTTCTTAAAACTGTTCAATTCCTAACCCAATGTGTTTTGAAGTCTATGCACCATCATTTCTTTCCGGACGAACTTGTTGTTGCATTACTTGGGTCATAGCCACTAGAGTCTTCATGATATCACTCAATTGATCAGAAGTAGATGCAACAGGAGAACGACGACCTCGTCATTCTTGCTTCCTAAAAACAACAAAAAGGAATTTTGATCAATCTCTAAATAAAAATCACTAAACCTCAAAATTTATATGCATCTAGCATATCAAAATCTTAGTGATCCTCAAATCATGCTCACGATACCACCTCTGTCACGCCCCCGAAATTAATCTCATTCGGAGGTGTGACCGTCTCAAATCATAACATTAAAATTTTCAACCAACAAACCGTTCCCAGGATCCACAACGATATTTGAGGACACTAACGATCATTCAAGTTGTAAATCACATCCACAACTCATAATTCATAAACCCTGTGCAATTTAATAATTCATATACCACATCACTCCAAGATTCATGAAATCCAAAACCAACTCAAACTAAACAATATCCACATCATAAAATCCACGAGTGATGGAATCCATATAATTACAAAACTAACATTTACCACAGGTTCATATCATCATACCATTTAAACTTAACATTACAAATCCTAATGTGAGGGTCCTTCAACCTATACAAAACATATAAGTTCAGAGGTACCATCAACATTTCACTAAACACAAAATGTACTTATACAACAAAACATTTCAACCACTAGATCAACCCAAAATCTTCTAGCTTTCCTTCCTCATTAATTTAAACATCCCAGTCGATAAGCTAACGAAAATATTATATAACAACGGGGTGAGCATAACAAAGCTCGACAAGTGACTAACATATCCATAGGGAAGGAGAATAGCTTTCAATAAGCACGATATCAAAATGCAAGGCGGATACTGAAACATATATATATCATCATATCGAATCACGAATATCCTCTTATTCAACTTATTTAATTTGTAACAAATAGAGTAAGGAATAATTAGAGCATATCGGACGATGATAATGGTAAGTTGGAGCATATCCAATGACACACAGGACAATATGAAACATATCAATGGTGCATGGGTGATCTCTCAGAACATATCAGAATAACAAACAAATAACAGAAGTTCAAATGTCAAATCTAATCATTCACTTTCATATCATCCAAAGCGCACATATAAACACAAATAATGCTTTGGATATCATATCAAAAATACAGAGGGTGCAGTGGGATCTCAAACAATATCTCCCACGTCTGGAAGAGTCATCATCCACGTCTGGATGAAGCCGAATAGGGGGCCGGCAGAGCATCGCAGGCTCTATGCACAAATACCCTTTACCATTTCTGGCAAAGGTCCAAATAATCCCTTTACCATTTCTGGCAAAGGTCCAAATAATCCCTTTACCATTTCTGGCAAAGGTCCAAATAATCCCACAGACACCAGAGTACAAAAGGACAGGTATGAACAATAATTTGACACATATCGGAAGCACATGCGGAACAATAAAACGTACATGCGCCTTTACGAAATAGTACGATGCAAGCATATTCTTTCACAATGCATTCAAATTTGAAATGAACATAATGACATGTGTATACAAGGGTTTGAAACAATGGTATAAAGCTCAACTGAATGAAGGACTTTAGCTGAATTCAGTTTCCAAAAAAAGGGCAAAACAAGAATAGGCAAACTTGACAAAAATCTGGTTCTGGCAGAATTCAAAGGTATAATTCCTGAGTTGTTTGAGTAACCAAATATGCTCCAATTCACTCTAAATTAGTGTCATTTGAAAGATATAATAATCTAGATTCGGATTAACAAAGTTTGGTATGAATTAGAGGTCTCCACAGGAAGTTATAAGTAATTTAGTGACAGCAGGTCAGAAAACATCATCTCTGTTTTACAAAATGTATAGGGTCGACTAAAACAGACGTTTCGGTTGATGTCTGTACTCCAAATATTTCAAATAAGATATGCATAGAAAGCTTTATGAGTCTAATTTCCAATAAGGTTAATTTTATCACCATTGAATCTGTTCACAGTGAGTTAGAATGCCCAGAGGTCAGAACTCGGAATCTCTATTTTACAGATTCTATAGGGTCAATTCAAACAGAAGTTTAGATAGGCAATTGAACTCCAAATTCATACATCTTGGTCTCAAAATGAAGATATACAAGTATACTTTCGGATGGATTTAATTTTGCTTAAATACGAATTCAGTACAGAGAGTTATAGACATGATAAGGCAGAAAGGACAGAATCTGTAAAAGAAACTCAGATTCACTGTTTGATGCATAAATTGCAGAAATATCATTATTAAACTTCAATCCTCTAAAATTTTCAGGATTAGGATGAGAACAAGGATCAAACTAACTGTAGGAAGGGGTTAGAACACTTGCCTTTGATCAATTTTGATCCCAATGAAAAGTATTGAGCCCAAAGACCTAAATCCCCAATTCTTCTTCTCTCCTTCTCCTTATCTTCTTCTCTCTTTCTTTCCCTTTCTTCTCCACGTAGGCTGCCTTCTCAGTTTCCTTAGGAATGAAGGCAGAGAGTCTTAAACAGTGGGATTTGTTATTTTGTGCCTTTTGCAGTTTAGTCCTTGTGTTACATATTTTTACAATTGAGTCCTCGAATTTTACAAATAGGTCCTCAGCTCTTATAATTAGGTTTTCAATTTCATTCAAACTCCTTTATCAAATTTAAAATGGATAGTAACTCTGCTATTAAACTCTTATACGAAAATGTAGAAACGAGGAATGCGAGGGGTGTTACAACCGCTTTGCTCGCTGTCCAACGCTCGTCGCT
>CP097507.1:39404771-39464771 GCA_023547065.1 Musa troglodytarum | reverse complement strand
GGTGAATGGCCACCCTTGCGTAAGAGGCACCACGAGGACAACAAGCTAAGTTGCAAAGGTCGGGATGGTGAGCGTGGCGCGTTAGCACCAAACAGCGGTGCTCGAGACAAGCCATGTGGCAAAGGATGAGGTGTGCAAGGTGGAGTGGGTTGTTCAACGATCAAAGAGTTATGCAAAGCTCGCGAGGTGAGGAGTTTCTCGAATTCAATACTCATGCGGCCTTGCATGCGCGATGGGTGGTGTGGCCATCCCAGGCGGCCAGGTCAGCGCCATGGCATTGAAACTTTCTCTTCGGCTATGCAGAATACTTTCGTAGAGCTGAAGTGTGCTGTGAGTTCAGCATGTTGCTAGACCGAGTGCGTCGCTGTATTGGTGAAGTGTCAATCTAGCAAGTGCATTTGCAAGCGGTGGGCACAATTTGTTGGCGGGTAGTCAAGGGATGGTGGCTCAAAACTTCCAAAGGGAAGGATGCGAAGAGAAATTGCTCAGCGCGATACCGGAAGGATAAGTCGCTCGAGGAGATCAGCAATGAACCGCACTGTTGGAGTACCTCGGACAAAGCTGATGGATCGGTGGCTGTAGTCATGGCATGATCTCGAGTGGTGATGCGTTGGTGGCGCATAGCGAGATCAAGTAGCAACCCGCAACACAAAGTGAAGGCACACTTGGGGCTGAGATCGGACTTCGGATAACAGGGAATGGTGGGTGCGCCACCATTAATCTGCTCGCGGAACAACTTGGGTAACTTGGTGTTTGCCGCTGCGTTAGCCGGAAGATGGAACATGGAGCGGAGGCTTGGAGCTTTCTTAGACAAGGTCAAGGACATGGACTCTTGCAGCGAACCGGATCATGTCGTTCCATGGGTTTCATATGATGCAGACTCATCTTGCATGGTGCCAAAGATGAAGGAGCTTTGAGGCACATGCACCTTATCTCGATGAAGCATTTGGTGGAGGAACTAAGCGCACAATTTGGCCGTTGGTGTTGGCCTTTCGCAGAGGATGAGGCGTTACTCTTGAAGAATATGCCTGTTTGCCATTTTGCCATGAGAAAGTGGTGCATAGCGGTGTTTGTCTGGTAGGGGGTAGGCCGATCGGCAATGGTGCACTATTCTCACGTCGGAACTTGGGTGCACTAGGGCTGGTATCCTAGAGCTAGGCCGGTGTGACCCGAGGCGGGTGGATGAAGGTCGATTGTCGTGCGAATCGAAGCTGCCTCGATGTGTTGGCGAGTCACACATGGAATATCGCAGTTCGAGTTCATTTGGATCGAATGCAGGAGATGTCACTGCGGCGACATGATGGATTATGGTGGAATGGTTCATGGCAAGTCGACACACTGGAGTCCTGATTAGATTATGCAGGGTATGATGGGAGCTGATTAGGAGCTCAAGTCGGTGAACAACATGGCGGCAAGAAGAGCTATGATTCAAGCTGAATGCCATGGGCGCGCGTCTTCGTCCTGCAGAAGCAATGCCTTGGACATCGTTTGGCTGCACTATCGAGGAAGAAGTTTTGCGTACCGGGGAGTCCCATGTGGATCGCGGTATGATCGGCGGTGAAAGTGGAACTGCCAGCTCAGCTGGAGCCCGGTGTAGGACAAGGATGGGGCTTATGAAGCTGGAGAACGGCGTGCAAACCGCCTGCTCGGTGCCATACATAGGTGCGTTTGTCTTTCGCCGACCAAGTAGAATGCCGAGAGAACATAGAGGTGTTGGCGGTGGTCGGCGAAGCAATGGCGAGTCCGGGGGACTCGGCTACCCAAGATCAGCATCGGTTAGAAGGAAGGTGGACTCAAGAGGGTGGTGCACAGAGGTGCTGATCGAAGAAGGATGCAGATCGAGACAGCGGATAGTAGTGCCATGCACTCGTGCCATAGTACCGAGAGCGACTTAGTCATCAATCCCTTGCTCTCATAGAGGGAGAGTGCTTGGTCGTCATATGGGCCATAGAGGAGGAGAATGCTTTGGCAAACTCCATGTACTAAGACAAGGCTGAAGGGTGAAGGCCAGAGAACTTCATAAGACCGGTGTCAACAGACTTTTCATCAAGATAGCCGTGAGTGAAGGTCTTCGGGTCGAGGCAAGGGTGCATGACCAAGGATCGGAGTAGGCAGTACGCGGTGCTGTACCTTTGCTACTTAGAGGAGTTGGTGGCAAAAATGATGGAGAAGGTGGTACAATCCCAAAGGCGACCAGATCTATCAGAGACTTACTCCAAGTCGAAGTGATAACTTCTTGCATTCCAGAAGTTCAATGGCAACGAGAAGGTGAATCATAGTAGCTAACTCAGCGCAAGGATTATAAACACTTCAAGTGCTTCGGAAGTGTGAGCTAAGAGCAGGCGAAGTCTAGTAACCAGCTTGACGCATGAAGTACAACCTCGAGGAGGCGGGCGAAGTGAAGTAACCTTTGCCTTCTCAACTCTCAAGAGAATGGGTGAAACCGAGTACCCCAGCTCTCGTAGTTATCTAGCAGAGGAGCTCTACACAAATTCGAAGGCCCTTCGAAGAAACTAATGGAAGACAACAGTTGTCAAGTCCTCACCAACGGTGATCAGTGCTACTGAGAGTAGATTGTCCGCTTCATTTCCCAATTGAATGCCAATCGAAAGCGGAAGTGATGCGAGCCTACTTGGGCAAGACAACTAAGTGGAAGAAGATTCGATGGGCAAATTTTACGGAGGAAGGACCTGAAAACTTTAAAGGTTGTGAGGTGATGCTCGTTAAAGCTCCAACAAGCATCTATCCAGTTCAAGAGATAAGAAGAATTTGAAGACTGGCGCATATCAAAGATGGTCTTTTCCTTCATCAGATGAATCCGCAAGAACCAGCAAGGATCAACACAACTCTGCCAACCCCACACCAGAGTCAGAGTTATTGGTGAGTTGAAGTAGCATGGCGGATTAAAGCTCGACGACTCAATAACAACAAGCAGAGAACAATTGGGAGCCAAGGGGCGCATCGCAGCAGGAGCAGAAGATCGAAGATCCAACAAAGAAAAGAAGTTGCAGCATCAGCAAAGGCTTCGATGAGGACGTCGAAGGAATAAGTGGGGGAGAATGTCATGGACAAATTATAAACGGCTTGTTCGGTGTAATGCTTATGCATGTCCATGTCCCTTTTGGTTTGTCATAGCATGTAAAGCTTGTAAAGGGCTTGCCAAAGGCAAAATGCTCCATTTGAGCGAGTTTTATAGCCATTGTAGGCTTGTACATAAAGTTTGCGTCGAGTGCATACTTGTACTAGAATTCGGTCTATAGTGGACCAATTTTATACCTTTGTTGTGCAACTGTTCTGAGCTTGTGATATCCATGGTTGGAATTTGCATTGGCTATAAAGTGTTTGCTAAAAGAGTGGCTTGCGGATCCCGTGTGAAGCACTTTCTCTATCCCATCTTCTCTTTCGTGGATCCTGAGGGATTGTAGGAGTTTTTGGGGAGGCTGACCTTTGCGGATTGACACGCAATGGTACCACACGGCTTAGGTAAAACCAGCTAAGTCCGTGACAACTTGTCGCTCGCTCGCGTAGCCAAATCCGGCTTATTTTGGCCCATTTTGGGCTGTTTTTGGGCTATTTTTGTGTGTTGTGGTGACCGTGGTGAGCGGCACGAAACGTCAGCATTCTTAGCACCTTGGAACCACCAGGGTAGCACAAGGCTGGATGGGGCTTTCGTATAACAGGGATGGCGCTGCTCGCCACTTCGCTCGCTATCCACCGCTCGTCGCTCGCTCGTGTGGTCAAAAATGGCCTCTTTTGGCCCGTTTTGGGCTATTTTTAGGCTATTTTTGTGTGCTGTGGCGACCACGGTGAGCGGCACAAAACGTCAGCCATCTCAGCACCGTGGATCCTCCCGGATGGCATAGGGCTGGATGGGGCTTTCGGTTAATAGGGACGGTACTGCCTGTCGCTTCGCTCGTAGTCCATCGCTAGTCGTTCGCTCGCACCACCAAAATTAGCCTGTTTTGGCCCGTTTTGCACTATTTTTGTGCTGTTTTGCGTGCTGCGCCGACAGCGGTGAGCGGCGCAAAACGTCAGCCATCTCAGCATCCTGGAACCCCCCGGGTATCACAGGGCTGGATGGGGCATTCGGATGACAAGGACGAAGCTGCTCGCCGCTTCGCTCACTGTTCATCGCTCGTCGCTCGCTCGCACGGCCAAAAATGGCCTATTTTGGCCCGTTTTGGGCTGTTTTTGGGCTGTTTTTACGTGCTGCAGTGACTGCGATGAGCGGCACGAAACGTAAGCCATCTCAGCAACCTGGAACCCCCCGGGTGGCACAGGGCTAGATGGGGCTTTCGGATAACAGGGACGGTGCTGCTTGCCGCTTCGCTCATTGTCCACCGCTCGTCGTTCGCTCGTGCGACCAAAAATGGCCTCTTTTAGCCCGTTTTGGGCTGTTTTTGCGTGCTGCGACGACCACGATGAGCGACGTGAAACATCAGCCATCTCAGCACCCTAAAACCCCCCGGGTGGCACATGTCATGCCCCCCTGAAATTATCACATTCAGGAGGTGTGATCCTGTCTTAAAGTTCATAATATTAAAATTCAAACAACAAACAATCCCAGGATCTAAATTGATATTTGAGGACACTAACAATCATTCAAGTCATAAATCATATACAAAATCCATAATTCATAAAACCTATGCAGTTTATAATTCATATACCACATCACTCCAGGACTTATAAAATTCAAAACCAACTCAACTAAACAATATCCACATCATAAAATCCACAAGTGAGGAAATCCATATAGCTACAAAACTAACATTTACCACACGTTTATATCATCATACCATTTAAACTTCACATTTCAAGTCCTAACATGAGAGGTCCTCCAACCTTTACAAAACATATAAGTTCAGGTTCACCATCGATATTTCACTAAACACAAAATGTACTTATACAACAAAAACATATCAACCACTAAAGATCAACCCAAAATCTTCTAGCTTTCCCTTCCTCAGCCCAATTTAAACATCCCAGAGTCTGATAAGCTAACCTGAAAATATTATATAATGACGGGGTGAGCATAACAGAGCTCAGCAAGTGACTAACATATCCATAGGGAAGGAGAATAGCTTTCAATAAGCTTGATATCAAAATGCAAGGCCAGATACAAGGAAACATATACAATCATCATATCAGAATCACGAATGTCCTCTTATTCAAACTTATTTAATTCATAACAAATAGAGTAAGGAATAATTAGAGCATATCAGATGATGATAATGGTAAGTTGGAGCATATCCAATGACACACAGGACAATATGAAACATAACAATGGTGCATGGGAGATCTCTCAAAACATATCAGAATAACAAACAAGTAACAGAAGTTCAAATGTCATATCTCATCATTCATTTTTCTTATCATCCAAAGCGCACATATAAACACAAGCAATGCTTTGGATATCATATCAAAAACACAGAGGGTGCAGTGGGATCCCAAACAGAATATGGTCCATCCATTTCTGGATGACCACCAGACAGAAGTCTCCCACGTCTAGGAGCTCCATCCACCCACGTCTAGGTGAAGTCAGAAGGGGGCCGGCAGAGCAACTCAGGCTCTATGCATAACTCCCTTTACCATTTCTAGCAAAGGTTCACATGATCCCACAAGACACCAGAGTACAAAAAGGACAAGTATAAATAATAAATTGGTACATATCAGAAGCACATGCGGAACAATAAAACGTACATGCGCCTTTATGAAACAATACAATACAAGCATACTCTTTCACAATGCATTCAAATTTGAAATGAACATAATGACATGTGTATATAAGGGTTTGAAACAATGGTATAAAGCTCAACTGAATGAAGGACTTTAGCTGAATTCAGTTTCCAACAAAAAGGACAAAACAAGAACAGGCAAACTTGACAAAAATCTGGTTCTGACAGAATTTGAGAGGTATAATTCCTGAGTTGTTTGAGTAACCAAATATGCTCTAATTTACTCTAAATTAGTGTCATTTGAAAGATATAATAATCTAGATTCGGATTAACAAAGTTTGGTATGAATTAGAGGTCTCCACAGGAAGTTACAAATAATTTAGTGACAACAGGTCAGAAAACATCATCTCTGTTTCACTGAATCTATAGGGTCGACTAAAACAGACGTTTTCAGTTGGTATCTGTACTCCAAATATTTCAAATAAGATATGCACAGAAATTTTTATGAGTCTACTTTCCAATAAGGTTAATTTTATCACCATTGAATCTGTTCACAGTGAGTTATAAGTGATAGAATGCCCAGAGGTCAGAACTCGGAATCTCTATTTGACAGATTCTATGGGCTCAATTCAAATAAAAGTTCGGATAGGCAATTGAACTCCAAATCCATACATCTTGGTCTCAAAATAAAGATATACTAGTATACTTTCGGATGAATTTAATTTTGCTTAAATACAAATTCAGTACAGAAAGTTATAGATATGATAAGGCAGAAAGGACAGAATCTGGAAAAGAAATCCAGATTCACTGTTTGATACATAAATTGCAGAAATATCATTATGAAACTTCAATCTTCTAAAATTTTTAGGATTAAGATGAGAACAAGGAATAAATTTATTTTAGGATGGGGTTAGAACACTTGTCTTTGATCAATTTTGATCCCAATGAAAAGTATTGAGCCCAAGGACCCTAAATCTCCTATTCTCCTTCTCTTCTTCTCCTTATCTTCTTCTCTCTTTCTTTGCCTTTCTTCTGCATGTAGGTTGCCTTCTTAGTTTCCTTAGGGATGAAGGCAGAGAGTCTTAAATGGTGGGATTTGTTATTTTGTGCATTTTGCAGTTTAGTCCTTGTGTTACATATTTTTACAATTAAGTCCTCCGAATTTTACAAATAGGTCCTCAGAATTTTACAAACAGATCCTCACATCTTATAAATAGGTTTTCAATTTCATTCAAACTCATCTATCAAATTTAAAATGGATAGTAACTTTGCTATTAAACTCTTATACAAAAATTTAGAAACAAGGAATGCGAGGGATGTTATAGCACAGGGCTGGATGGGGCTTTCGGTTAATAGGGACGATTCTGCCCGCCACTTCGCTCGCTGTCCACCGCTCGTCGCTCGCTCGCACGGCCAAAAATGGCCCGTTTTGGGCTATTTTTGGGCTATTTTTGCGTGCTGCGACGACTGCGTTGAGCGGCGCGACACGTCAACCATCTCAGCACCCTAGAACCCCTCGGGTGGCACAAGGCTAGATGGGACTTTCGGATAATAGGGACAGTGCTGCTCGCCACTTCGCTCGCTGTCCACCGCTCGTTGTTCCCTCGCGTGGCCAAAAATGGCATGTTTTGGCTTGTTTTGGGCTATTTTCGGCTATTTTTGCGTGCTGCGGCGACCGAAATGAGCGGCGCGGAACGTCAGCAATCTCAGCACCCTGGAACCCCTCGGGTGGCATAGGGCTGGATGGGGCTTTTGGTTAACAAGGACGGTGCTGCCCGCCGCTTCGCTCGCTGTCCACCGCTCGTCGCTCGCTTGCGCACCCAAAAATGGCCTGTTTTGGCCCATTTTGGGCTGTTTTTGGGCTATTTTTGCATGCTGCGGTGACTGCATTGAGCTATGCGAAACGTTAGCCATCTCAGCATCCTGGAACCCCTCGGGTGGCACATGGCAGGATGGGGCTTTCGGTTAACAGGGACGGTGTTGATCACCGCTTCGCTCGCTGTCCACCACTCGACGCTTGCTCGCGCGACCAAAATGGCCTATTTTGGCCCATTTTGGGCTGTTTTTGGGCTGTTTTTGCGTGCTGCGACGACCGCGGTGAGCAACGTGAAACGTCAACCACCTCAGCACCCTAGAACCCCCCAAGTGGCACAGGGCTGGATAGGGCTTTCGGTTAACAGGGATGGTGTTGCCCACCGCTTCGCTCGCTGTCCACCACTCGTCGCTCGCTCGCACGGCCTAAAATGGCTTGTTTTGGCCCATTTTGGGCTATTTTTGCGTGCTGCGGCGACCGCGGTGAGCGACGTAAAACGTCAGCCATCTGAGCACCCTGGAACCCCCTGGGTGGCACAGGGCTGGTTGGGGCTTTTGGTTAACATGGACGGTGCTGCCCGCTACTTCGCTCATTGTCCACCGGTCGTCGCTCGCTCGCAGGGCCAAAAAAGGTATGTTTTGGCCCATTTTGGGCTTGTTTTTGCGTGCTACGGTGATAGCGGTGAGCGATGTGAAACGTTAGCCATCTCAGCACCCTGGAACCCCCCGGGTGGCATAGGGCTGGATAGGGCTTTCGGATAACAGGGACGGTGCTGCTTGCCACTTCGTTCACTGTCCACCACTCGTCATTCGCTCGCGCTGCCAAAAATGGCCTGTTTTGGCCCATTTTGGGCTATTTTTGGGCTCTTTTTGTGTGCTGCGGTGACCGCGGTGATCGACGCAAAAATTTAGCCATGTCAGCACCGTGGAACCAACCGGGTAGCACAGGGCTGGATGGGATTTTCGGATAATAGGGACGGTGCTGCTCGCCACTTAGCTCGCTATACACCGCTCGTCGTTCGCTCGCACAGCCAAAAATGGCCTGTTTTGGCCCGTTTTGGGCTGTTTTTTGGCTATTTTTTCGTGCTACGGTGATCGCAGTGAGCGACACGAAACGTCTGCCATCTCAGCACCCTGAAACCCCTCGGGTGGCACAGGGCTGGTTGGGGCTTTCGATTAACAAGGACGGTTCTGCTCGCCGCTTCGCTCGTCGCTCGCTCGCGCGGCCAAAAATGGCCTATTTTGGGTCGTTTTGGGCTTTTTTCGGTTGTTTTTGTGGTTGTGGTGACCGCGTTGAGCGGCGTGAAACGTCAGCCAACTCAGCACCCTGGAACCTCCCGGGTGGCACAGGGCTAGATACGGCTTTCGGATAATAGGGACGGTGTTGCTCACTGCTTCGCTCACTATCCACCACTTGTCGTTCGCTCACATGGCAAAAAATGGCCTGTTTTGGCCAATTTTGGGCTGTTTTTGCGTGCTGCGACGATCGCAGTGAGCGTCGCGAAACGTCAACCATCTCAGCACGCTGGAACCCCCCGGGTGGCATACGTCTGGATGGGGCTTTCGGTTAATAGGGACGATTCTGCTCACTGCTTTTCTCGCTGTCCACCGCTCGTCGCTCGCCCGCACGGCCAAAAATGGCCTGTTTTGGCCCGTTTTAGGCTGTTTTTGCATGCTGCGGCGACCGCATTGAGCGGTGCGAAATGTTAGCCATCTCAGCTCCCTAGAATGCCCCTAGTGGCACAGGGCTGGATGGGGCTTCCGGATAATAGGGACGGTGCTGCTCGCTGCTTCGCTCGCTGTCCATCGCTCGTCGTTCGCTCGCGCGGCCAAAAATAGCTTGTTTTGTCCCATTTTGGGTTGTTTTTGGGCTGTTTTTGCTTGTTGCAATGACCGCGGTGAGCGGCGCAAAACGTCAGCCATCTCAGCACCCTGGAACCCCCCGGGTGGCATAGGGCTGGATGGGGATTTCGGTTAACAGGGACGGTGCTGCCTGTCGCTTTGCTCGCTGTCCACTGCTTGTCGCTCGCTTGCGCGGCCAAAAATGGCCTATTTTGGCCCATTTTTTGCTATTTTTGGATTGTTTTTGCATGCTGCGGCGACCGCGGTGTGCGACGCGAAACGTCAGCCATCTTAGCACCCTAGAACCCCCCCGGGTGGCAAAGGGCTAAATGGGGCTTTCGGATGACAAGGATGGTGCTGCCCCCCGCTTCGCTCGCTGTCCACTACTCGTCGCTCGCTCGCTTGCGCAGCCAAAATGGCCTATTTTGGCCCATTTTGGGCTGTTTTTGCATGTTGCGGCGACCGCGATGAGCGGCGCGAAACGTCAACCATCTCAGCTCCCTGGAACCCCTCGGGTGGCATAGGGCTGGATAGGGCTTTCGGTTAACAGGAACGGTGTTGCCCGTCGCTTCGCTAGCTGTCCACCACTCATCGCTCGCTCGTGCGGCCAAAAAAGGCCTATTTTGGCCAATTTTGGGCTATTTTTGCGTGGTTCGGCGACCGCGGTGAGCGGCGCGAAACGTCAGCCATCTCAGCACCCTGGAACCCCCCGAGTGGCACAGGGCTAGATGGGGTTTTTGGTTAACATGGACGGTGCTGCCCGCTGCTTCACTTGCTATCCACCGCTCGTCGCTCGCTCGTGCAGCCAAAAATCGCCTGTTTTGACCCATTTTGTGTTGTTTTTGGGCTGTTTTTGCGTGCTGCAGTGACCGCGGTGAGCGGTGCAAAACATCAGCCATCTCAGCACCCTGGAACCCCCCGGGCGGCACAGGGCTGGATGAGGCTTTTGGATAACAGGGATGGTGCTGCTCGCCGCTTCGCGCGCTGTCCACCACTTGTCGTTCATTCGCACGGCCAAAAATGGCCTGTTTTGTCCCGTTTTGGGCTATTTTTGGGCTGTTTTTGCGTGCTACGGCGACCGTGGTTAGCAACGCGAAACGTCAGCCATCTCAGCACCCTGGAACCCCCCGGGTGGTATAGGGCTAAATGGGGCTTTCGGTTAACAAGGACTGTTCTGCCCATCGCTTCGCTCACTGTCCACCGCTCGTCACTCACTCACGCGGCCAAAAATGGCTTGTTTTGGCCCGTTTTAGGCTGTTTTTGCGTCCTGCGGTGACCGCGTTGAACAGCGCAAAACATCAGCCATCTCAGCACCCTGGAACCCCCCGGGTGGCACAGGGCTGGATGGGGCTTTTGGATAATAGGGACGGTGCTGCTCGCCGCTTCGCTCGCTGTCCACCGCTCGTCGCTCGCTCGCGCGGCCAAAAATGGCCTGTTTTGGCCCGTTTTGGGCTATTTTTGCGTGTTGCGGTGACCGCAATGAGCGGCACGAAATGTCAGCCATCTCAGCACCCTGGAAACCCTTGGGTGGCACAGGGCTTGATGGGGCTTTCGATTAATAGGAATGGTGCTACCCGCCACTTCACTCACTGTCCACCGCTCTGTCATGCACTTAGCTAGGATTGCTTAAGTGGTGAGGCACCCTTGTGGCAAACATAGACTTAATTGGAGTTGTCTAAGTCAAGAAGCACCCTTGCGCCCACTTCGGTCAGACTTAGCTAGAATTGCCTAAGTCTCGAGGCGCCCTTGCAACATAGGCGTCCGCAAAGGGTTAGCCGAGTTGCAACCTCGTGCAGGTCCCGTAGGACCTGTAAAAAGAGAAGTTGATTAGTTCTAAAAATGAGCGGCAGACAAGTCCCGAAGTCTCGCGAAGAGGGAAGCTTTACAAGCAATTGAGTGAGCACTTGGAGTGCATGAAAGCAGAGAAAGAGAGGAGAAAAACAAGGACTTTAGAGGGGTGAATGAGCAGCTGCAAGTCCGCAAACAACTACTCCCCAAGTGCCAGGCGCGAAGGCAAGTTTCCGTCAAGTTGACGTGCAAACTTGTGAAAGTGTTCAACGCCCGACACTATATTGAAGACCCATCCAGCCATGTGCCACCCGGGGGGTTCCAGGGTGCTGAGATGGCTGACAAAATTTTGGTGGCTGCGGGCTGCAGAAATCAGCCCGCGGCACACGAAAACGGAGCTGTTTTTGGGGTTTTTGGGCAGATGCAGCGAGCGATCGTTCTGCAGCGCTGCAGCTGCTGTTTCTTACATTTTTACAAGGAAAAACACACCAAAACATGGCAAAACAGGCTGCCAAGGATATGTACAAGCATGGGCAAGCGACGAACGAAACATTGAACGAAGTTGTTGCGAGTGTGCGACCACCGTTTGTGACATTCTCCCCCACTTAAGCTATCGACGCCCTCGTTGACACTCTTTGGTAGGCTTTGATGGCTGCTTCTTCATGTCGGAGGATATCTTCTGGCTCCCAACTTGCTTCGATTTTGGGAAGTTTCCGCCACTTCACCAAGTATTCAATCTGCTTAGCTCCATTGGGTAGCTTTGTCCTGCGATCTGCTAAAATGGTCTTAACTCGCTTCTCGTAGGAAGCTCTGGTGGGAGGTTGACGAGTTGAAATGCCTTGGGAAGCATTTTGTGGATCGGAGTGGTTGGCTTTTAAGTTGCTGGCATGGAAAACATTATGAATCTTGAACCACGTCGGCAGCTGCAACTTGTAGGAGACGTTACCCACCCTACTGATAATTGGCAAGGGGCCATCATACTTGCGCACCAATCCTTTGTGCACCTTGTTTCTAAAGAATTGGAGTGATGCTGGTTGGAGCTTCACCAACACCAAATCGCCGACTTTAAATTCCTGTGGTCGCCTTCCCAAGTCTGCCCACTTCTTCATCTTTTTGGCCGCCTTCTCCAAGTAGGCCCGCGCAATATCTGCATTTCGATGCCATTCTTGTGCCAAGTGATATGTAGACGGACTACTCCCTGTATATCCAATAGCCAAAGTGTGAGGAGTCGACGGTTGTTGTCCTGTGATGATCTCAAAGGGGCTCTTGTTGGACGCAAAGCTCCGTTGCAAGTTGTAGGAGAATTAGGCTATGTCCAGCAACTTCACCTAATCTCGTTAGTTGGCACTCACATAGTGCCGAAGATATTGCTCTAGGAGCGAGTTTATTCTCTCAGTTTGGCCATCCGTCTGGGGGTGGAGGCTTGTGGAGAAGTATAGCTTTGACCCCAACAATTTGAATAACTCGGTCCAGAACCGTCCCAGAAACCGAGCATCTCGATCACTTATGATATTGTGTGGGACTCCCCAATACTTCACATATTCTTCATCATTAGCTTCGCCACTTCCTCTGCTGAACAGTGTAGGAGTGCAGCAATGAAGGCTGCATACTTCAAAAATCGGTCGACCACCACAAGTATCGATCCGAGTCCCTCTACTGCCGACAAGCTTGATATGAAGTCTAAAGAAATGCTCTCCCACGGCCAGGCAACGGTTCTAAAAGTCCCATTGGCTTCCGCTACTCCACCTTATCTTGTTGACAGGTTTGGCATGTTCGAACATATTCCTCCACATCTGTCCCTATCTTTGGCCAATAAAAGGCCCTCTCCACGAGAGCCAATGTTCGGTGAATGCCCGGATGTCCTGCCTAAAGGGAATCATGACACTCCTTCAAGAGTTCACACCTCAAATTGTCCACTCGAGGGACATAAACTCGATTTCCTTTGGTGTAGATGAGTCCCTCCTGGACCCAAAATCATCGTGCCTTGCCTTCTTGGATTAGTTGCATCAAGGTTACTACTTGGGGATCACTGTACAGTCCATCCTTGATCCGAGAAAGGAAGTTAGAGTGCAACTGACTTGCTTGGCCTCCGCCCTCCAGTTGCATAGCATTCACGGCCTCCACTTTTCGACTCAAGGCATCGGCTACGACATTTGCCTTTCCGGGTTTGTACTCTATTGCCATGTCAAATTCAGCCAGGAAGTCCTGCCATCGTGCCTGCTTTGGAGAGAGTTTCTTTTGAGTCTGGAAGTAATTCAAAGCAATGTTGTCTGTCCTTAGCACAAATCATGATCCGAGAAGGTAGTGTCACCACACTCGTAAACAGTGGATCACCGTTGTCATCTCCTTCTCGTATACTGGATATTGCCACTCGATGTCGTTGAGCTTGCGGCTTTCATAGGCCACTAGGTGGCCCTCCTGCATGAGTACTCCCCTAATAGCAAAGTCGAAAGCATTTTTATGGACATCAAAAGGCTTCCCATAGTCTGGCTATTTGAGCACCGGTTCTTTCAAGACGGTAGCCTTTAGGTCTTAGAATGTCACTTCACATTTGTCAGACCATCTCCAAGGCTGCTCCTTTTTCAGCAACTCCGTCAGTGGAGTTGCACACTTCGAATACCTCATTATGAAGCGCCGATAGTAGTTCACAAAACCAAGGAAGGATCTTAGCTCTGGTACCTTCCTTGGAGTACTCTATTCTGCCACGGCTTGCACCTTTGACTTGTCCATTCGAATGGACCCATTGCCGATTCGATGCCCCAAGAATAAGATTTCCGTCTGAGCAAAGTAGCACTTCTCTCTTTTCACGAATAGAGTATTCTCCTTAAGAACTTTAAAAATTGTTCGAAGGTGCTCAATATACTCCTCAAGTGTTCGGCTGTAGACGACGATATCGTCCAAATAGACGACCACAAACTTGTCCAAATACTCCTTAAAAAGCTGATTCATATGAGTGCAGAATGTGGCTGGAGCGTTTGTTAAGCCAAAAGGCATCACCAAGAACTCAACGCTCCATACCTCGGCACACAGGTAGTCTTCGCTTCATCACCTTTAGCAATACGCACCTGCCAATACCCCAACCGAAGGTCGAGTTTAGAGAAATACTTTGCTTTGCCCAGTTGGTCGAACATGTCCGCAATGAGCGGGGTGGGATATTTGTTATTCACGGTCACCTTGTTAAGGGCTCGATAATCGACGCATAGTCGGAGACTCCCATCTTGTTTCTTCTAGAAGAGAACTGGAGCTTCGAATGGTGCTTTAGAACTACGGATGAGACCACCACTTAACAGTTCATATAACTGCTTTCTGAGCTCTGCCAACTCAGGAGGGGGCATGCGGTATGGTGGTCTCGCTAGAGGCTTCACTCCTAGCTCCAGCTCAATAAGATGATCCATGCCTCTGCGTGGGGGCAGAGTTTTTGGCAACTCAGGTGGCATAACATTTGCGAACTCCTTTAGAATGTTTGCCACCGCAACAGGTTCTTTAAGGGCCTCCCCATCGAGTGTTTCTAGCTTCATCGTAGCCACAAAGGTTAACTCTCCTTTGCGTACACCCTTCTTCAATTGTAACGCTGATAGTTGTTGGGGATCCTGGGTTCCTCTTTGAGAGACGGAAACCACATAAGGGTTGTCACCTTCCATCAGACATATGGAGTCTAGGAACGGCATCGGCACCAACTTTGCTACATGCATGAACTCCATCCCAAGAATCACTTGGAAGTCATCCAATGGCACTGCCATCATGTTTGTGCGCCCGCTCCATGATCCAATCTTGATGGAGACTCCCTTTGCAAGCTCGGAGATTCATTTTGGCCTCCGAGTTGACCGCCTTCATCCAACTTGGGTTCTTCTCCAAGATTAGTCTAAGTCGCTTTGCTTCTCGGTCGACAATGAAGTTGTGGGTAGTACCCGTGTCCATCATTGCTCGGGTGGTTTGGCCGTTGAGTCTGATGTTCACATACATTAGCTCACTATTTTCTGCTTTCTGTTACTTCGGCTTCATGTTCTCCCCTACTTGACCCCGCAATGCATTCAACAAACACATCGCGCCCATTCGGGGTCCTTGCGACTTCTCATCGTCGCTACCCAATTCGGAGCTACTCAAACTGAGAGCAACTGCCTTGCCCTTGTCTGGCTTGGGGGGTTTGATGGAAGCCGACAAGGCATTAGTGCCTGCTTTTGTGGGCACTCCCACACCCGGTGTGGGCCTCCACACAAGAAACATCCACTAGGTCTTGAGGCCCTACCGTTTGAGTTCGGCCTCTTATGAAAACTCTTCTTCCTTTGCTCACTCCCAGGTTCCTTCCCAGGAGGATGCTTTAGATGGCGATTTCTTGTAAACTATTTCTTCTTCCTCGGGTCCTCTGAAGAAACGAAGTCGGTGATCCTTTCTGCGGCTACAATTGCTCCAACCAGATTAGTGACATTCCATCGATGAAGTTCCTGTTGAGCCCATGGCTTCAGACCGTCAAGAAAGCTAAACAGCTTATCTTTTTTAGACATGTCCTGAATGTCCAGGATCAGTGCAGAAAATTACTTCACATGGTCTTGAATGGAAGTCATTTGGTGGAGTTGTCTCAACTTCCTCCTTGTGACGAACTCAGAGTTCTTGGGCAAGAATTGAGTTCTCAACTCACTCTTCAAGTCGTCCCATGTGTCCACTCGGCACTGACCTTGTTGAATCTCTTGTCAACAGGTTCTCCACCAAAGCTTTGCATCTCCATTCAGATACATAGTCGTTATCGAAACTTTGGTGTCCTCAGAGTCTGGCCTCGTAGCTCGGAAGTACTGTTCCATATCAAACAGGAAATTCTTAAGCTCCTTCGCATCTCTAGCACCCCCATAACAATGTGGGTTGGGCGCCCTGAAGCTTTATGTCAATGCAACGCGGGTGTTGCTTCCCCCTGCATTCAACGCCCTTGTGAGCATTGCTACTCTAGAAATGAGTTCTGTCCCCATATCTTGCAAATGTTGCACGGAGTCCTTTGTGTCATCCGTCAGTCGGTCGACTAGGGCTTCAACCTTGTCGATCCGGGATTCAGCTTCTTCTTGCAAGCTCTCTATGCCAAGAAGCCTACTTTGGCCTTAATAGAGCTCATCCAAGCTCGCTTCAAGAACATCCAAGCGGATTTCCGTCATTGTGATCCTCTCTCTGTGGCTCTTTTTCCCGATTGGCGCTCCAGATTGTGCCTCCACCACTCGTGATGAGCAGCCAACTTCTCGCTCATCACGCTCGCTGCCTCGCTCCTCATGAGCGGCTCCAGCAGTGAGAGAGCGAGTTTGCACATGCAGCCCTCCTGCGGCTGCTTGGGGCAACATTCCGGCTTGCCCCATTTTGCTCGATTCACCACGTTGTTTCGCCATGGCGAGATTGCGAAGTTTCTTCGCTGCTTGCTCAGATTTCTTGCCTGCTCTGATATCACAATGTCACACACTTAGCTGGGATTGCCTAAGTGGTGAGGCACCCTTGCGGCAAACTCAGACTTAGTTGGAGTTATCTAAGTCGAGAAGCACCTTTTCACCTACTTCGGTTAGACTTAGTTAGAATTGCCTAAGTCTCGAGGTGCCCTTGCGACATACGAATCCACAAAGGGTCAGTCGAGTTGCAACCTCGTGCAGGTCTCGTAGGACCTGTAAAAAAAGAAGTTGATTAGTTTTGAAAACGAGCGGCGGACAAGTCCCGACGTCTCGCGAAGAGGGAAGCTTTACAAGCAATTGAGCGAGCACTTGGAGTGCAGGAAAGCAGAGAAAGAGAGGAGGAAAACAAGGACTTTAGAAGGGTGAATGAGCAGCTGCAAGTCCGCAAACAACTACTCCCCAAGTGCCGGGCACGAAGGCAAGTTTCCATCAAGTTGACGTGCAAACTTGTGAAAGTGTTCAACACCCGACACTATATTGAGGACCCATCCAACCACGTGCCACCCAGGGGGTTCTAGGGTGCTAAGATGGCTGACAAAATTTTGGTGGCTGTGGGCTGCAGAAATCAGCCCGCAGCACATGAAAACGGAACTGTTTTTGGGGTTTTGGGTAGATGCAGCGAGCGATCGTAATGCAGCGCTACAACTGCTGTTTCTTACATTTTTACAAGGAAAAACACATCAAAATATGGCAAAATAAGCTACCAAGGATATGTACAAGCATGGGCAAGCGACAAACGGAACATTGAACGAAGTTATTGCGAGTGTGCGACGACCGTTCGTGACAGCTCGTTGCTCGCTTGCACGGCCAAAAATGGCCTATTTTGGCCCATTTTGGGCTATTTTTGGGCTGTTTTTGCGTGCTGTGGTGACTGCATTGAGCGGCGTGAAACATAGCCATCTCAGCACCCTAGAAAATCCCGGGTGGCATAGGGCTGGATGGGGCTTTCGGTTAACAGGGATCGTGCTGCCCGCCGCTTCGCTTGCTGTCCACCACTCGTCGCTCGCTCACGCGGCCAAACTGACCTATTTTGGCCCGTTTTGGGCTGTTTTTGGGCTATTTTTGGGTGCTGCGGCAACCGCGGTGAGCGGTGCGAAACATCAGCCATCTCAGCACCCTGGAATCCCCGGGGTGGCATAGGGCTGGATGGGGCTTTCGGTTAGCAGGGATGGTGCTGCCTGTCGCTTTGCTCACTGTCCAACGCTCGTCGCTCACTCATGCGGCCAAAAATGGCCTGTTTTGGCCCGTTTTGGCCTGTTTTTGGGCTATTTTTGTGTGCTGCGATGACCACGATGAGCGGCGTAAAATGTCAGCCATCTTAGCACCCTGGAACCCCCAGGGTCGCAAAGGGCTGGATGGGGCTTTCGATTAATATGGACGGTGCTACCCGCCACTTCACTCGCTGTCCACCGCTCGTCGCTCGCTTGCGCGATGAAAAATGGCCTGTTTTGGCCCATTTTGGGCTATTTTTGCGGCGCGGCATCACGTTGAGCGGCAACGCAGCCATCTCAGCACCGAACCCCGGTGGCACTGGATGGGGCTAACAGGACGGTGCTGCCGCCGCCGCTGTCCGCCGTTCCGCAGCCAAAATGGCATGTTTTGGCTCGTTTTAGGCTATTTTGGGCTGTTTTTGCATGCTCACGACGCGTGAGCGAGATCGCCATCTCAGCACTCGAACCCCGGTGGCATAGGCTGATGGGGCTGATAACAGGGATGGTGCTACCCGCCATTTTGCTCGCTGTCCACCACTCGTCGCTCGCTCGCGCGACCAAAATTGGCCTGTTTTGGCCCATTTTGGGCTGTTTTTGCATGCTACGTTGACCGAGGTGAGCAGCGCAAAACGTCAACCATCTCAGCACCCTTGAACCCCATGGGTGGCACAGGGCAGGATGGGGCTGATAACAGGATGGTGCGCCCGCCGCTCCCACCGCTGCCGCTGCAGCCAAAATGGCCTATTTTGGCCCATTTTGGTGCTACGCGATCGCGGTGAGCGGCGCGAACATCGCCATCTCAGCTCCCGGAAGGGCACAGGGCTGATGGGGCTTTGGATTGGGATGGTGCTGCCGCCGCCGCTGTCCACCGCTCGCTGCCGCCGCGCCAAAATGGCCTGTTTTGGCCCGTTTGTTATTTTTCGCGTGCATCGCGTGAGCCGAAAATCTCGACTGGAACTCGGTGGCACAGGGCTGGATGAGGCTGGATAACAGGGACGTTTGCCCCGCCGCTGTCCACCGCTGCCGCCATCGGCGCCAAAATGGCCTGTTTTGGCCCATTTTGGGATGTTTTGGGCTGTTTTTTTGCGTTGCGACCGTAGTGAGCGGTGAACGCCGCCCATCTCAGCTGAACCCGCGAGTGGCATAGGGCTGGATGGGGCTTTCGATGAGGGACCGTTGCTTCGCCGTCCGCCGCCATCGCTCGCAGCCAAAATGGCCTGTTTTGAGCCCGCTTTTGGGCTGTTTTGGGCTATTTTTGCGCTGCGGCGCAACGGTGAGCGAACGAACGCCAGCCATCTCAGACTCGAACCCGCATAGGGCTGATGAGGCTTTCGGATAATAGGACGGTGTTGCTCACGCCCGCTCCCCGAGTGTCCGCCGCTCGAGCCGTTGCCGCCGCAGCCAAAATGGCCTATTTGGCCCATTTTGGGCTTTTTGGCTGTTGCGTGTGGCGATCGCGTTGAGCGGGCGAACGCCAGCCATCTCAGACCTGAACCGGTGGCAGGGCTGGATGGGGCTTCACAGGTGGTGTTGCCGCGCCGCTGTCCACCGCCGTCTCGCCAGCCAAAAATGGTTTGGCCATGGCCTATTTTGTGGCTGTTTTGTGCGAATGATCCGGTGAGCGGCGAAAACGCCAGCCATCTCAGCACTGAACCCCGGGTACAAGGCTGATGGGGCTGATAGGGACGGTGCTGCGCCGCCGCTTGCGTCCATCGCTGCCGCCGCTGCATGGCCAAAATGGCCTGTTTGGCCCATTTTGTGCTTTTTGGGCTGTTTTTGTGTGCTACGGCGACAACGTGAGCGGCGTGAAAGTCAGCCATCTCAAGACTCGAACCCCTCGGGCATGGATGTTTTTCCATCAGGACGGTGCTGCCAATTCGCCGCTGTCACCTCTTGTCGGCTGCACGACCAAAATGGCCTTTTGGCCCATTTTGTGTCGTTAGGCTATTTTGCGCGCCATGCGGCGAAGAAACGTCACCATCTCACTGGAACCCCTAAGGTGGCAGGGCTGATGGGGCTTTGTTAATAGGGATGGCAGCCCACCACTTCGCCGCCGCCCACCGCTGCCGCTGCCGCGCCAAAATGGCTTGTTTTTGGCTGTCTTTTGGGCTATTTTTCGCGGCGCATGGTGAGCGCGAATGTCATATCTCAGCACCTTGGAAACCCCGGTGGCATAGGGCCGATGGGGCTTTGATCAGGACGCAGGCGCCACGCTTCACTCGTTGTCCACCACTCGTCGCTCACTCGTGCGGCCAAAAATGTCCTGTTTTGGGCTGTTTTATGGCTGTATTTGCGTGCTACTGTGACCGCGGTGAGCGGCATGAAAAGTCAGCCATCTCAGCACTCTGGAACCCCCCAGGTGGCATAGGGTTGGATGGGGCTTTCGGATGACAGGGACGGTGCAGTCCGCTGCTTCGCTCGCTGTTCGTCGCTCGTCGCTCGCTCGCGTAGCCAAAAACGGCCTGTTTTAGCCCGTTTTGGGCTATTTTTGGGCTATTTTTGCGTGCTGCGACGACAGCGGTGAGCGTAACGAAACGTCAGCCATTTCAGCACCTTGGAACCCCCCAGGTGGCATAGGGCTGGATGACGCTTTTGGATAATAGGGACGGTGCTGCTTGCGGCTCCGCTCGCTGTCCACCGCTCGTCACTTGCTCGCGTTGCCAAAAATGACATGTTTTGGCCCATTTTGGGCTGTTTTTGGGTTGTTTTTGTGTCCTACGGCGATCGCGTTGAGCGGCGCGAAACGTCAGCCATCGCAGCACCTTGGAACCCCCCGGGTGGCATAGGGCTGGATGGGGCTTTCGGTTAACAGGGACGGTGCTGCCCGCCACTTCGCTCGTTGTCCACCACTCGTTCCTCGCTCGCGCGGCCAAAAATGGCTTGTTTTGGCCCGTTTTGGGCTATTTTATGGCTGTTTTGCGCCGCACCACGGCGAGTGGCGCAAAACGTCGCCATCTCGACCGAGCCCCGGTGGCACGGGCTGGATGGGGCTTCGGACAGGATGGTGCTGCGCTTCGCTGTCGTCCACCGCCGCCGCTTGCATGGCCAAAAATGGCCTGTTTTGGCCCGTTTTATGCTGTTTTTGGGCTGTTTTTGTGTGCTGCGGTGACAACGGTGAGCGGCGCGAAAAGTTAGCCATCTCAGCACCCTGGAACCCTCCGGGTGGCACAGGGCTGGATGGGGTTTTCGGTTAATAGGGACGGTGCTGCCCGCTAATTCACTCGCTGTTCACCTCTTGTCGATCGCTTGCACGACCAAAAATGGCCTTTTTTGGTCCATTTTGTGCCGTTTTTAGGCTATTTTTGCGTGCTGCCGTGACGGCATTAAGCGGCACGAAACGTCAGCCATCTCAGCCCCTTGGAACCCCTAAGGTGGCAGGGATGGGCTTTGATCAGGATGGACCATTGCTTCGCTCTGTCACCGCTTTCCGCGCGCCAAAATGGCTTGTTTTGGCTGTTTTGGGGTCTTTTGGGCTGTTTTTTTGTGCTGCGGCGACCATGGTGAGCGGCGCAAAATGTCAGCCATCTCAGCACCCTGGAAACCCCCGGGTGGCATAGGGCTGGATGGGGTTTTCGGTTAACAGGGACGGTGTTGCCCGTCGCTTCACTCATTGTCCACCGCTCGTCGCTCACTCGTGCGGCCAAAAATGGCTTGTTTTGGCCCGTTTTGGGCTGTTTTATGGCTGTATTTGCATACTACTGCGACCGCGGTGAGCGGCATGAAAAGTCAGCCATCTCAGCACTCTGGAACCCCCCCGGGTGGCATAGGGCTGGATGGGGTTGTCGGATGACAGGGATGGTGATGCCCGCTGCTTTGCTCACTGTCCGTCGCTCGTCGCTCGCTCTCGCAGCCAAAAATGGCCTGTTTTGGCCCGTTTTTGGTTGTTTTTGGGCAGTTTTTGCATGCTGCGACGACAACGGTGAGCGGCGCGAAACATCAGCCATCTTAGCACCCTAGAACCCCCTGTGTGGCATAGGGGTGGATGGGGCTTTCGGATGACAGGGACGATGCTGCGGGCCATCGTCCACCGCCGCGCCGCCAGCGATCGAAAAATGGCTGTTGGCCCGTTTTGGGCAATTTTGGGCTGTTTTTGCGTGCGCGACGCGTGAGTGGCGCTGAAGTCAGCCATCTCAGACTCGAACTCGTGGGGCTGGATGGGGCTGATCAGGACGGTGCCTGCCGCCGCCGCTCCACCACTCGCTCGTCTGCGGCCAAAATTGGCCTGTTTTGGCCCGTTTTGGGCTATTTTTGATGCTGCGACGCGTGAGCGACGAAAGCGTCCCATCTCGACTATGGAATCCCGGGTGTGGTCGATGGGGCTGGATAACCGTGTGACTACTCAGAACATTACTCGTATTCTTCGTTTCTAAATTTTTGTATAAAAGTTTACTAGCAAAGTTACTATCCATTTTAAATTCCGTAGATAAGCCCAAACGATATTGAAAAACCTATTTATATGATGTGAGGATCTATTTGTAAATATTAAAATTTCAGGGATAAAACTATTAAGCTGCAAAAATTAAAAAAAAAGAGGAAAAAATAGCGATGGTTATCCCACCACCTCTTTTCTCGTGCACACTTCTGTTCAAAAGAGGAGGTGTCCGTGTGAGGAGAAGGGGAGGAAGAAAAGAAGAAGAAGAGAGAGAGAAGAAGAAGAGAAGAGAAGAAGGAGAGGAAGAAGAGAGGAAGGAGGTGGCTGCAGGGCAGCACACCTGTTTCCGTAGGAGGAAATAGAGGAGAAGAGTTGTGGTAGCAGGGAGGAGAAAGGAAGAAGAGGAGAAGAAGAGGAAAAAGGGAGAAGAGAGGAAAGAGGAAGAAGGCTGCAGCTTGGGCTGCAGTTAGGAGAGAAGAAGAGAAAAAGTGGGAGAAGAGAGGGAAGAAGAAGAGGAAGGAAAGAGGCCGCGGCGGTGGCTGCGGCAGCTGCTGTTAGGAAAGAAGAGAGGAAGAAGGAGGGAAGAGGAGAGGGGGCTGTGCTGTGGAGAAAATAGGGAAGAAGAAGAACAGAGGGAAGAGGGCTGCGGCTGTGGTATGGTGTGGCAGTGCTGTTGCACCTGTTTCCTGCATTAGGAAACAGAGGAGGTGCTGCGGGTGGAGGAGAAGGAAAGAGAGGAAGAAGAGAAGAAGAAGGGGAAGAAGGAGAGAAGAGAAGAAGAGATGAGGAGGGGAAGGAATCAGGCTGTGGAGCACACGAGAAAGAAGAAGAGGTGAGAGGAAGAAGAGGCGTGGCAGTGCGGCTGGAAAAGAAGAAGAGGAAGGAAGAGGAGAAAGAGAGGAAGAGGAGCAAGGGAGGATGAGGATGCTATGGCCGAGAGAGAAGGAACAGAAATAGCACCGTGGAAGGGGCGTGGTCGTGGGCTGCTATGGCTATGGCTATGGCTGGGATCAGTGGCCAGACTACTAGCTGTGGTTGAGAAAAAAGAGGAAGGGAAAGCAGATGACTGCGCCCTCCTACGTTCTGCATAAGATGCAGCTGAGGAAGAAAGAAGATACGTGAACAATATGGCATAGGGAGAGGAGATCGAGGAAAGGTAGAAGGATTTGGGCTTATAATTTCGTTGGATCAGAATATTCGACAGGCAAGTGTTCCACTCCTTTCTATTGCAATTCTAATCTTTGCTTTTTCCTTGAATATGAGAAATTTGAATTGTTCTAGCCTTGAAATTTGATATTTGAATCTGAAAAATTATCAAAATTCTGACCCTTCTACTTTGTTTCAGTTATAAATCCCTGTACAGATTTCCAATTTAGGCAAAGATTATTTGATCTGAATATAGACTTGTAGACCTTTCTTTGGACAGCTTATTTGTATGATTTGGAGTAAATTTGACAATCCAAACATCAAATTGAATCAACTCTATGGAATCTGTAAAACAGAGACTATAAGTTCTGACCTTTCGATACTAAACTGCTTATAAGTCTCTATTGGAAACTCTGATTTATGTGAAACTTGCTTTGTTGGAAACTAGACTTATCGATCTTTCTTTTGATACCTAGATTAAAAAGTTTGGAGTTCAAATGACTGCCCAGAATTCTGTTGAATTCGATCCTATCGTTTCTGAAAACAGAGATTTCGTTTCTTGACTCATGGTTACCGAATCATTTGTAACTCTTTGGTTGAAACTTCTATTTGTATGGAACTTATTTTATCTGAAAGTAGACTGCTTCAGCTTTCTAATGACAACCTTCTTGAGTGATTTGGCGCATAATTGGTTATCCGAACAATTCATGTAATGTGGTTCTCAAATTCTGCCAACAATTGAGCTTTGGTTGATTCTACCTATTCTTGTTTATTCCTTTGAAAAATTGATTTCGGCTATAATCCTTTCTTTGACTGAGCTTGATATTATTGCTTTGAATCCTTGTATGCTCTTGCTTCTATTTTCTTTCAAGTTTGAATGCAATTGTGAAAGATTATGTCAATCGTCGACTCATAAAGGCACATGTATGTTTTATTGATCCGCATGTGCTTCCGATATGCTAATTTTATTGCTCACTTGTCCTTTTATACTCTGGTGGCTGTGGGATCATGTGAACCTTTGCCAGAAATGGTGAAGGGAGTTATGCTTAGAGCTCGCGATGCTCTGATTTCTGTCTAGGTCCATGCTCTGAATAGACCATATTCTGTTTGAGATTCCACTGCTACCCTCTGTGTTTTTGATATGATACCACTTAGTCACATGATTTTGCTTATTCATGTTTCATCTGCCTATTCATGTTTCATCTCTTTGGAAATTGAATCCAGCTAAAATTCTTTCTTTGATTGAGCTTTATATTGTTGCTTCAAATCCTTGAATACTCTTGCTTTTATTTTCCTTTCAAATCTAATTGAATTTGTGAAAGATTATGTTTGTATCGTATTGTTTCGTAAGGGCGCATGTACGTTTTATTGTTCCACATGTGCTTCCGATTTGTGCCAAATTATTGTTCACACCTGTCCTTTTGTACTCTGGTGTCTGTGGGATTGTCTGGACCTTTGCTAGAAATAGTAAAGGGATTATTGGGACCTTTGCCAGAAATGGTAAAGGGATTGTTTGGACCTTTGCCAGAAATGGTAAAGGGATCGTGCTTAGAGCCTGCGATGCTCTGCCGCCCCTATCGGCTTCATCCGCACGTGGATGATGACTCTCCCGCATGGGAGATATCGTTTGAGATCCCACTACACCCTCTATGTTTTGATATGATATCCAAAGCATTGTTTGTGTTTATATGTGCGCTTTGGATGATAAGAAAATGAATGATCAGATATGACATTTGAACTTCTGTTACTTGTTTGTTATTCTGATATGTTCTGAGAGATCTCCTATGCACCATTGATATGTTTCGTAATGTCCTGTGTGTCATTTGATATGCTCCAAATTACCATTATCATCATCTGATATGCTCTAATTATTCTTTACTCCATTAGTTATGAATTAAATAAGTTTAAATAAAAAGGACATTCATGATTCTGATATGATGATATATATGTTTCCTTGTATCTGGCCTTACATTTTGATATCAAGCTTATTGAAAGTTATTCTCCTTTCCTATGGATATGTTAGTCACTTGCTGACATTTGTGATTTTGTATCTAACGAGCTGATACCTTTGAATTCTTGTATTTCTGTCTTGTATTTTGATACCAAGCTTGTTTGAAACTATCATTCCTTGTTCTGGATATGTTTTCCCACTTGCTGAGCTTTGTAGCTCACTCCGTCGTTATATAACTCTTTTTCAGGTTAGCTTGTGACTCGCTAAATGTTAGAATTGGGCTGAGACAGTGAAAAGCTATTCAGATTGTGGCAAGACTTTGTGGGTTGTGATGTTATTGTTGTATAAGTATGTTTTGTATGTAATGAAATATTGTCGATGAATCTGAATTGATGTATTATGTAAAAGCTTTTAAAGACCTCACATGGTTGGAATTTTGGAAATGTTGAGTTCAGGGTATGATGATATGAATTTATGGTAAATGGTTGGAGTTTTGATTGTATAAATTCTTATGCTTGTGGAATTATAAGTGAGGTTGATATTTTGTTAAGTTGGTTTGGGTTCTTATAAAGGTTCGTGTGATATGATGTATGATTATAACTGCACAAATGTTATGCATATGAATGATATTTGAATGTTTCTCTGTATCCTCAAATAATTATTTGGATCCTGGGATTGGATCGTGATAAATTTTAATGTTATGGATTTTGAGATAGGGTCACACCTCCTGAATGCGATGATTTCGGGAGGGGCATGACACTGCCCGCTACTTCGCTCGCTGTCCACCGCTCGTCGCTTGCTCGCATGGCCAAAAATGGCCTGTTTTGGCTCGTTTTGGGTTGTTTTTGAGTTGTTTTTGCATGTTGTGGCGATCGCATTAAGCGGTGCGAAACGTCAGCCATCTCAGCACCCTGGAACACCTCGGGTGGCACAGGGCTGGATGAGGGTTTCAGTTAACAGGGACAGTGCTACTCGTGACTTCGCTCGCTGTCCACCGCTCGTCGGTCACACATGCGGACAAAATGGTCAGTTTTGGCGCATTTTGGGCTGTTTTTGGGCTGTTTTTGCATGCTGCGGTGACCGTGGTGAGCGGCATGAAACATCAGCCATCTCAGCACCCTGGAACCCCTCGGTGTTGCCCGCCGCTTCGCTCGTTGTCCACCACTCGTTGCTCGCTCGCGCAGCCAAAAATGGCTTGTTTTGGCCCGTTTTGGGCTGTTTTTGGGCTATTTTTGCGTGCTACAGCAACCGCGGTGATCGACACGAAACATCAGCCATCTCAGCACCCTGGAACCCCCCGGGTGGCACAGGGCTGGATGGGGCTTTCGGTGAACAGGGACAGTGCTACCCGTCGCTTCGCTCACTGTCCACCTCTTGTCGCTCGCTTGCGCGGCCAAAAATGGCCTGTTTTGGACCATTTTGTGCTGTTTTTGGGCTATTTTTGTGTGCTGCGATTACTGCATTGAGCGGCATGAAATGTCAGCCATCTCAGCACCTTGGAACCCCCCGGGTGGTGTAGGGCTGGATGGGGCTTTCGGTTAATAGGGACGGTGCTGCCCGCCGCTTCGCTTGCTGTCCAGCGCTCGTCGCTCGCTTGTGCAGCCAAAAATGGCATGTTTTGGCCCATTTTGGGCTCTTTTTGGGCTGTTTTTGCGTGCTGCGGTGACTGCGTTGAGCTACGTGAAACGTCAGCCATCTCAGCACCCTAGAACCCCCCGGGTGGCACAGGGCTGGATGGGGCTTTCGGTTAACAGGGACGGTGTTGCCCGTTGCTTCGCTCGCTGTCCACCGCTCGTCGCTCACTCGCGCGGCCAAAAATGGCCTGTTTTGGCCCGTTTTGGGCTGTTTGTCATGCTGCGGCGACCGCGGTGAGCGGCCCGAAATGTCAGCCATATCAGTACCCTGGAACCCCCTGGGTGGCACAGGGCTGGATGGGGCTTTTGGATGACAGGGATGGTGCTACCCACCGCTTCGCTCGCTGTCCACCGCTCGTTGCTCGCTCGCGTGACCAAAATGGCCTGTTTTGGCCCGTTTTGGGCTGTTTTTGGGCTATTTTTGCATGCTGCAACGACCGCAGTGAGCAGCGTGAAATGTCAGCCATCTCAGCACCCTAGAACCCCCCGGGTGGCACAGGGCTGGATGGGGCTTTCGGTTAACAGGGACGGTGCTGCCCGCCACTTCGCTCGTTGTCCACCGCTCGTTGCTCGCTCGCGCAGCCAAAACTGGCCTGTTTTGGCCCGTTTTGGGATGTTTTATGGCTGTTTTTGCATGATGCGGCAACCGTGGTGAGCGACGTGAAACGTCATCTATCTCAGCATTTTGGAACCCCTCGGGTGGCATAGTGCAGAATGGGGCTTTCGAATAAAAGGGACGGTGCTGCTCGTCGCTTCACTCGTTGTCCACCACTCGTTGCTAGCTCGCGCGGCCAAAGATGGCCTATTTTGGCCCATTTTGGACTGTTTTTGTGTGCTGCAGTGACTGCGTTGAGCTACGCGAAACGTCAGCCATCTCAGCACCTTGGAACCCCCCGGGTGGCATAGGGCTGGATGGGTCTTTCGGTTAACAGGGACGGTGTTGCCCGCCGCTTCGCACGCTATCCACCGCTCGTCGCTCACTCGCGCGACCAAAATGGCCTGTTTTGGCCCGTTTTGGGCTGTTTTTGGGCTATTTTTGCATGCTGCGGCAACCGCGGTGAGCGGCACGAAATGTCAGCCTTCTCAGCACCCTGGAACCCCCAGGGTGGCACAGGGCTGGATGGGGCTTTCGGTTAACAGGAACGGTGCTGCCCACCGCTTCGCTCGCTGTCCACCGCTCGTCGCTAGCTCGCACGGCCAAAATGGCCTGTTTTGTCCCGTTTTGGGCTATTTTTGGACTGTTTTTGCATGCTACAGCAATCACGGTAAGCGACGCAAAACATCAGCCATCTCAGCACCCTGGAACCCCCCGGGTGGCACAGGGCTGGATGTAGCTTTTGGTTGACATGGACGGTGCTGCCCGTGTTAGGGATCGAGTGGCACTAAGAGGGGGGGGGGGGGGTGAATTAGTGCAGTGGTAAAGAACGATAGATTTTTCAGCGATTAACACAAGTTTGGAAACTTCGTACGAATGAATGAAGCATTTCATTTGAACCCGGAAAGATTGTGTTTTAACTTTAAAGCATACGTAATAAGATGAAGATGAAGTTGAGTAAATAAGGCAGCATATGAAAATGGTTTGCAGCAAAGTAAGTTGCGAGAAAGTAAATGCAAACCGATTTATAGTGGTTCGGTCATCCAACCTCCATCCACTTCCGAAGCCTTCTCCGATGTGGCTCCCAACTTCCACTAGCAAATCCTTTTGAAGGGGAAAGACCAAATACGCCTCTTATAACCATTTTACAAGAAGTTCACACTCTTACAATTTTTTCAAAGAGAAAGAAGGAGGTGAACACAACCTATTGAAAACTAGACTTTCCTAAGCCTTTTCCTCAATTTCTAACTCTCAAAAAGGGTTCACTTTCAGCTGAGAAAGAGGGGGTATTTATAGATCCAAAATGGATTCAAATTTGGGCTCCAAATTTGAAATGTCTTGGCGCCGGGCGGTCTTATGTCGAGCGGTGCACGCTCACACCGCAGATCGACATAGCCAGGCGGTGTTATCGCCTGACCAGCGGTGTTACCGCCTGCAAGCGGTGCTACGCTGGCTTTCCATGCTCAGCGGTGCTACGCCACTGTTGGTGGGTTTGGGCAAAAAACTTTTGGCCCAACCTTGTCCAAATCAAGGCCCAATGGCCCCTACTTTGGGTTTATAGGATTAACACCTAATCCTAACCCAAATTAATGTGCTAACTACGAAATTAAAGACATTCATAAGCTATTACAAAGTCCATAAGTCGAGTCTTCTTCCGGCGAACTTCCGACGATCCCTCGGAAACCATCCTGTGGACTCCCGGCAAGCTCTCGGACTCCATGATGATTTTAGCGAGTTCCCCCGAGCTTCTTTGGCAAGCTCCGATCTTTCTTAGCAAGCTCCGCGAACTTCTGACGAACCTTCCGTGACTTTCCTGAAACCAACCCTTGGATGGCTTCCTGGATTCTCGGCCAGGTCGTGACACTCCCCAGCGAATCTTTGAACTTCCATGCCGAACACTCCGAACTCCCAGCGATCCATCGCAGACTTGACCGCTTTGTTGGCCTACGTCTTCATCCTTATCGTAGTTACTCCTACACAAACAAACAACAAACACTCTACTTTGATCTAGACAATTATTACAACACGAATTGAAATTCAGTTGCCCGGCACATCATTGGTCGATGCTTCATCCGATCCTTCGGCACATCGTCCTCTCTTGCGGCTTATTGCCCAATCGGCAGTTGACCTCCACAACCCCGATATCCATGGCGCAACTCTGCACTTCTTGGCCCGATGCCCGACGTCCGAAGCCTCTTGCCGATAGTCGACCGAACCTCCGGCTCGACATCCAATATACTGACGTGATCACCTCCGGCGCAATGTCAATTCCCCCAGCGTCAACTGTCTAATCCTGATCGATAGTAGACCTGCGTAACTCAAAACACAGTTAGACTACAAATCATACTCAATTAGTTTCATCATCAAAATCCAAGATTCAACAGCCCGCTGCTTCGCTCATTGTCCGCCGCTCGTTGCTCGCTCGCACGGCCAAAAATGGCCTGTTTTGGCCTATTTTGGGCTATTTTTGCATCTTTGCGATGATGGCCATGATGTGTGCGGCTTGCAATCGACCATCTCGGCACCTAGAACCCCCGGGTGTACGGGGCTGGATGTGGCTTTCGGATAATAGGGACGGTGCTGCTCGTCGCTTTTCTCGCTGTCCATCGCTCATCGTTCACTCGCGCGGCCAAAAATGGCCTTTTTTGGTCCGTTTTGGGCTATTTTTGGGCTGTTTTTGCGTGCTACGGTGACCGCAGTGAGCGGTGTGAAACATCTGCCATCTCAACACCCTGGAAACCCCCGGGTGGCACAGGGCTGGATGGGACTTTCGGTTAACAGGGACGATGTTGCCTTTGCCCGCTCCAACGCATCCTTTGCTGCTCGCTTCCTTCGCGACCAAAAATCATCGATTTGGCCGTTTGCGGGCTTTGGGCTATTTTTCATCTTTGCGGCCCGATCGCGGTGGCGACCAAAACGTTAGCCATCTCAGCACCTTGGAACCCCCCGGGTGACACAGGGCTGGACAGGGCTTTTGGATGACAGGGATGGTGCTGCCCGCCGCTTTGCTCATTGTCCGCCATTTGTTGCTCGCTCGCGTGGCCAAAAATGGCCTGTTTTGGCCCGTTTTGGGTTGTTTTTGCATGCTACGGCGACCGCGGTGATCGGCACGAAACGTCAGCCATCTTAGCACCTTGGAACCCCCCGGGAGGCACAGGGCTGGATGGGGCTTTCGGTTAATAGGGACGGTGCTGTCCGCCGCTTCGCTCGTTGTCCACCACTCGTCGCTCGCTCGCGCGGCCAAAAATGGCTCATTTTGGCCCGTTTTGAGCTGTTTTTTGGGCTATTTTTCGTGCTGCGGCGACCGCGGTGATCGGCACTAAACGTCAGTCATCTCAGCACGTTGGAACCCCTCGGGTGGCACAGGGCTAGATGGGACTTTCGGTTAATAGGGACGGTGCTGCCCGTCGCTTCGCTCGCTATCCGCTGCTCGTCGCTCACTCGCGTGGCCAAAAATGGCCCGTTTTGGCCTGTTTTGAGCTATTTTTTGGCTATTTTTGCGTACTACGGTGACCGCGGTGATCGGCACAAAACGTCAGCCATCTCAGCACCTTGGAACCCTCCGGGTGGCACAAGGCTGGATGGGGCTTTCGGTGAACAGGGACGGTGCTACCCGTCGCTTCGCTCGCTGTCCACCGCTCGTCGCTCGCTTGCATGGCCAAAAATGGCCTGTTTTGGACCATTTTGTGCTATTTTTGGTCTGTTTTTGTGTGCTGCGGTGATGTTGCATTGAGTGTAACGTCAACCATATCGATGCACAGAACCCCGGGTATCAGGGCTAGATGGGGCTTTCAGATGATAGGGATGGTGCTGCCCGCCGCTTCGCTCGCTCTCCGCCACTTGTCGCTCGCTGTTTGCCGCTCGTCGCTCATTTGCGCGGCCAAAAATGACCTGTTTTGGCCCATTTTGGGCTATTTTTGCGTGCTACGGCGACCGAGGTGATCGGCATGAAACGTCAGCCATCTCAACACCCTGGAATCCCCCGGGGAGCATAGGGCTGGATGGAGCTTTCGGTGAACAGGGATGGTGCTACCCGCCGCTTCACTCGTTGTCCACTGCTCGTCGCTCGCTTGCACGACCAAAAATGGCTTGTTTTGGCCCATTTTGTGCTGTTTTTGGGCTGTTTTTGCGTGCTACGGTGACTGCGATGAGCGACGTGAAACGTCAGCCATCTCAGCACCCTGGAACCCCCCAGGTGGCACAAGGCTAGATGGGGATTTCGGTTAACAGGGACGGTGCTGCCCGCTGCTTCGCTCGTTGTCCACCACTCGTCGCTCACTCGTGCGACCAATATGGCCTATTTTGGCCTTTTATTGGGTTGTTTTTGGCTATTTTTGCGTGCTGCGGTGATGGTGTTGAGCGGTGCAAAACGTCAGCCATCTCAGCACCCTAGAGAACCCCCGGTGTACGGTGGATGGGGCTTTCGATTAACATGAGGCGGTGCTTTGCCATAGCTTTGCTCATTGTCCACCGCACGTCGCTCGCTCGCGCGGCCAAAATGGCTTGTTTGGCCCGTTTTAGGTTGCTTTTGGGTTTTTTTTGTGTGCTACGGTGACCACGGTGAGCAGCGTGAAACGTCAGCCATCTCAGCACCATGAAACCCCCTGGGTGGCACAGGGCTGGATGGGGCTTTCGGTTAACAGTGACGGTGCTGCCCGTCGCTTCACTCACTGTCCACCGCTCGTCGCTCGCTCACGCGGCCAAAAATGGCATGTTTTGGCCCGTTTTGTGCTTTTTTTGGCTATTTTTCGTGCTACGGTGACCACGGTGAGTGGCTCAAAACATCAGCCATATCAGTGGAACCCCAGGGTATACGGGGCTGAATGGGGCTTTCCCGGATAGCGAGGGGCGGTGTTGCCACGCCCGCCCGTTCGCTCTCGCGCTTGTCACTCGCTGTCCGCCGCTTGTCGCTCACTCGCGCGGCCAAAAATGGCCTGTTTTGGGCTGTTTTTGGGCTATTTTTGCGTGCTACGGCGACCGCGGTGATCGGCACAAAACATTAGCCATCTCAACACCCTGGAACCCCCCGGGTGGTACAGGGCTGGAAGGGGCTTTCAGTTAACAGGGACGGTGCTGCCCGTCGCTTCGATCGCTATCCACCGCTCGCTCGCGCGATAAAAAATGGCCTGTTTTGGCCAATTTTGGGCTGTTTTTGGGCTATTTTTGTGTACTGCAGCGACCGCGGTGAGCGGCGCAAAACATCAGCCATCTTAGCACCCTAGAACCCCCCGGGTGGCATAGGGCTAGATGTGGCTTTCAGTTAACACGGACGGTGCTGCCTGCTGCTTCAGTCGCTGTCCACCGCTCGTCGCTCGCTCGCGCAGCCAAAAATGGCCTGTTTTGGACCATTTTGGGTTGTTTTTGGGCTATTTTTGCGTGTTGCGATGACCGTAGTGAGCGGCACGAAACGTCAGCCATCTCTGCACCCCGTAACACCTCGGGTGGAACAGGGCTGGATGTGGCTTTCGGATAATAGGGACGGTGCTGCTTGCCGCTTCTCTTACTGTCCACCACTCGTCGTTCGCTCGTGCAGCCAAAAATGGCCTTTTTTAGCCCATTTTGGGCTGGTTTTGCATGCTGTGGCAACCGCGGTGAGCGGCGCGAAACGTCAGCCATCTCAGCACCCTGGATCCCCCCGGGTGGCACAGGGCTGGATGGGGCTTTCGGTTAACAGGGTCGATGCTGCCCGCCGCTTCGCTCTTTGTCCACTGCTCGTCGCTCGCTCGCGCGACCAAAATGGCCAGTTTTGGCCCGTTTTGGGCTGTTTTTGCTTGCTGCGGCGACCGCGATGAGCGGCGTGAAACGTCAGCCATCTTAGCACCCTGGAACCCACCAGGTGGCACAGGGTTGGATGGGGCTTTCGGTTAACAGGGACGGTTCTGCTCACCGCTTCGCTCGCTGTCCACCGCTCGTCGCTCGGTCGCGCGGCCAAAAATGGCCTGTTTTGACCTGTTTTGGGCTATTTTTGCGTGCTATGGTGACCGCGTTGAGCGACGCGAAACGTCAGCCATCTCAGCACCCTGGAACCCCCTGGGTGGCATAGAGCTGGATGGTGCTTTCGGATAACAAGGACGGTGCTGCCCACCGCTTCGCTCGCAGTCCATTGCTCGTTGTTCGCTTACGCAGCCAAAAATGGCCTGTTTTGGCCCGTTTTGGTCTGTTTTTGTGCTGTTTTTGCGTGCTGCAGCGACCGCAGTGAGCGGCGCAAAACGTCAGCCATCTTAGCACCCTGGAACCCCCGGGTGGCACAGGGCTGGATGGGGCTCTCGGTTAATAGGGACGGTGCTGCCCGCCGCTTCGCTCGCTGTCCGCCGCTCGTCGCTCACTCGCGCGGCCATAAATGGCCCATTTTGGCCCGTTTTGAGCAATTTTTTGGGCTATTTTTCATGCTGCGGGGACCATGGTGAGCGGCCCGAAACGTCAGCCATATCAGTACCTTGGAACCCCCGGGTGGCATAGGGCTGGATGGGGCTTTCGGATGACAGGGACGGTGCTGCCCGCTGCTTCGCTCACTCTCCGCCGCTCATCGCTCGCTGTCCGCTACTCGTCACTCATTCACGCTGTCACGCACTTAGCTAGAATTGCCTAAGTGGTGAGGCACCCTTGCGACAAGCCACCGACTTAACTGAAGTTACCTAAGTCTAGAATCGCCTTTGCACCCACTTCGATCAAACTTAGCTTGGATTGCCTAAGTCTTGAGGCGCCCTTGCGACATACGCATCCGCAAAGGGTCAGCTGAACTGCAACCTCGTGCAGGTCCCGTAGGGACCTGTAAAAAGAGAAGTTGATTAGTCTTGAAACGAGCGGTGGACAAGTCCCGACGTCTTACGAAGAGGGAAGCTTTACAAGCAATTGAGCGAGCACTTGGAGTGCAAGAAAGCAGAGAAAGAGAGGAGGAAAACAAGGACTTTAGAATGGTGAATGAGTAGCTACAAGTCTGCAAACAACTACTCCCCAAGTGCCGGGCGCGAAGGCAAGTTTCCGTCAAGTTGACGTGCAAACTTGTGAAAGTGTTCAACGCCCAACAATATACCGAAGCCCCATCCAACCCTATGCCACCCAGGGGGTTCCAGGGTGCTAAGATGGCTGACATTTCACACGGGGCTACAGGCTATAGAAATCAGCCCATGGCACATGAAAACGGAGCCAGTTTGGGGGTTTTCGGGCAGATGTAGCGAGCGATCGTTCTGCTGTGCTACAGCTGCTGTTTCTTACATTTTTACAAGGAAAAACACACCAAAACATGGCAAAAGAGGCTGCCAAGGATATGTACATGCATGGGCAAGCAAAGAATAGAACGTTGAACGAAGTTGCTGCTAGTGTGCGACGACCGTACGTGACATTCTCCCCCACTTAAGCTGTTGACGCCCCCGTTGACACTCTTTGGTAAGCTTTGATGGCTGTTTCTTCATGTCGGAGGGTATCTTCTGGCTCCCAACTGGCTTCGGTTCTGGGAAGCTTCCGCCACTTCACCAAGTATTCAATCTGCTCAGCTCCATTGGGTAGCTTTATCTTGTGATCCGCTAAAATGGTCTCAACTCGCTTCTCATAGGAGGCTCTGGTGGGAGGTTGTCGAGTTGAAATGCCTCGGGAAGTATCTTATGGATCGGAGTGGTAGGCTTTCAAGTTGCTGGCGTGAAAAACATTATGAATCTTATGCCACGCCGATAGTTGCAACTTGTAGAAGACGTTACCCACCCTACTGATAATTGGGAAGGTGTTAGAACCCTCCGCGGATTCTAAGCTTGGGGTTGATCTCTATAAGGGATCGGCCTCCTTGGAACTCTATAGGAGTTCCTTCCTCCAAGTTTCTACTCAAAGGCTACTAAAAGATTGATCTATTCATTGATTAAAAGAGAATGAATACATGGCTATTTATAGGGCTTCTAAGCCTCAACTCCTAATAGGACTCTTACTCAAGACTCCTACTTCTAACCAACTTCTAATTAGGACTCCTTCTCTAGTAGGATTCCTAATTCTAATATGACTTTTTCCCTAATAGGACTTCTATTTCTAATAGGACTCTTTTCCTAATAGGACTCCTACTTCTAATAGGACTCTTTTCCTAATAGAACTCCTACTTCTAATAGGACTCTTTCTCTAATAGGACTCATTTTCTAAGAAGCAACCTAACCCTAACCTAGCCGGCCTCTTCACCTCTTTAATAGGGGTCGGCTAGATAGGATTTACATGAAGGCCTTACATGAATGCCCTTATCAATGGACTCTCATAGCTAGAGTCCAAACAGACCCGCCCTCTTCAAATCAGCCTTGTCCTCGAGGCTGACGTTCCATGAATTCTGGGAATTTGATCTTCAAGTCGTCGTAGTTCTCCCAAGTGGCATCTTCTGTTGGTAGGTTTGCTCACTATATTAACACTTCAGTAGCAGGTCATCGTCGTCGAGTCACGATTCGTCGATCAATAATGACACTTGGTTGGGTTTGGAGCTCTCCTTGGGTAGTTATATTTGGTAGATGGCTTTGGGCTGTCTCGTGTTGTCCCAACTTGAGCTTCAAACACGATACATGGAAGACTGGATGGATTCGGGAGCTGGCGGGTAAGTCCAATCTGTATGTTACTGCTCCGATGCACTCCAAAATCTAATAGGGTCCATAGAACCGAGGTGAAAGCTTCATAGACGCTATGGTTTGGATTGATATTTGCTTGTATAGCTGGAGCCGTAGGAAGACCCAATCTCATACTGAAAATTCTCTTTCACCTTTATGTTGATCATATTGCTGTTTTATCCTTACTTGTGCTGCAGTGAGATTATCTTTTAGCAACTTCAGCATTTTGTCTCTATCTTGTAGTTCCTTGTCTACTTGTTATACTTTAGAGGTGCCCAACACATATTTTAGAATTACAGGGAGGGGTCGGCCATACATGGCCTCATAGAGAGTATATTTTATGGAAGAATGATAAATTGTATTATTCCACCACTCGGCCCGAGGAAGCCACTTTGTCCATTCTTTTGGTCAGTTACTAGTGAAACATCTAAGGTATGTCTCCAAACACTGTTCACCACTTCAGTTTGGCCGTCGGTTTGTGGGTGATATGTCGTACTCATCTTTAATTTAGTGCCCTGCATCTGGAATAACTCTATCCAAAATTTGCTCGTGAAGACCTTATCACGATCACTTACAATAGATCTTGGCATCCCATGTAATTTTACAATATTCTCCATAAAAGTTTGAGCAATACTAGAAGTAGTGTAGGGATTACGGATGGCACAAAAGTGAGCATACTTTGTAAGGCGATTAACCACGACAAAAATTGTACCTTTTCCTTGTGATGAGGGAAGCTCTTCGATGAAATCCATTGATATATCAGTCCATATTGATTAGGATGGGTAGAGGTTGTAACTTTCAGGACTTGCCACTGTCTCACCTTTGTGTCATTGACATATATCACATTGTGCTACAAATTCAGCAATAATATTTTCATCCCTATCCAATAAAAATTTTGCTTAATTCTTTTATAGGTTCTAAGGAACCGGAGTGCCCACAGGTGTGGAATGCATCTCTTGAAGGATGGTCTTTATGCAAGTAGAATTTGGCACAAGCACAATCGTCCTTTATATCGCAAGTCCTTTGAGTCCCAACTGTAATGAGCCATAGAGCTTGGTGCTTCCTTTAATTTTTATGATTTTACTCATTTCTGGATTATCTTGCCATTCCCTCCTAATATCCTCAGGAAGTCATTTGGTCGGAAGTGAAATGCCAAAAATTCAGCTTGCTCGAGTAGCCAGTGAAGCGCATCTGCAACAACATTATCTTTCCCCTTTTTGTAAGTTATTTCATAATCATAAATATCCATTTGCTACTCAATTTCTTTGTTATATTTTGCGAAGATATCTTTGCTCAAGAAATATTTTAGGCATATGGACTTTTATGCGTCCAGTCTTGATGTAAGCATCTCCATTGGACACATGGTCACAAAGATGAGCATCTCCTTGTAAATAAATAGTCATCTTGAGATAAATAGATAAGTCGGCCATCTTTACTAGTATCAGCGAATCTTGCATCTTCAGTACAAACTGAGTCTTCTTCGAAGTGAAGTCTTAGTGATCTTTGTTAGTGTGCGATCTTTTTCATCCGATAGTGGCATTGTCAATAAAATCCATTTTTCATCAAGAGGAGTGAGGTGCCTTTGATCTTTCCAGCATCTTTTCTAAGGAAAATGCTCCCATATGAACCCAAGATAGCATTAATTTTATTTCCTCTTCCTTTATATGCATGATGCTTTTCAAAAATTTGGAGACAAGTCATGAACCTCTACAAGATATGAATATGATATCGAGAACTGCATAAATAAAAGAACGTCAAAAAGAAATCAAAACAAGTCTTAAGTCTTTAGGTATGACTTTCAAGAGACCAAGGCATTGGGATAAGGCAGGGCAAAGTGAAAAGGGCATTACCAAGTGCAATAAATCCAGTTCACATCATTCTAAAAGTGATTCTGGGATTGGTCGTCATGGTTTTACCACTGTATGACTTTAGTTTCGAAGGTCAATTCATGCTGAAGTTCATGCTCTTTTGGAATGTCTTCTTGATGATTTTTCTATGTATATAAAACTTTCTCCATTCGTTGTGTGCAAATTGTCATTACGTCGCCCCCACGTTTCCCGTACAGTATTACCTGTTTCCCCTTGCTATAAAATTTCATAATTAATTTCAAAAAATTTCAGGAAACATCACCTAATATCGTCAACTATTCGATGCCAAGCACGGCCTCATAATCATCAAGAGAGAGGAGAAAAAAATCTACAATTATCTCTTGGTCCTACAGCAATAGTTTCACCCGTGGGCACTTACGATCACACTTCAAAATTCGTCCATCTGCGACTTTAACATCGAACTTGCTGCAATTCTCAATAGGTAAGGCCATCTGGATAGCAACCTTGCTGTTCATAAAATTATTAGTGCTCCCGGTGTCAATAAGAATGGTGATTGGTTGTTGCTTCAGAAATCCTCCCACTTTCATTGTTTGCGGGTTCGCATAACCGGCAAGGGCATGCATCATAATATCAATTGGCTACTGTTCTTCATCCGTGACCTCTTCCTCATGCTCCTGGACCTCCTCCTCCATGTCTTCAAGAGGTTCAATCAATAGGAGGCGGCCCCTTTTGCAGCGATGATCGCGGTTCCACGGCTTGTCGCAATGCCAACAAAGACCCTTTGCTGATCGGTCACGTAGTTATTCTCTTTTCAATTTTTTGGGCAGCGAAGGATGGCTGGGAGCAGAAGGGGGTTTATATATTGAGGTTCTAGGAGTGGTTCTCATCCTCCGAGCATCTTGGTTGAGTCGTTCTTTTTGTATTCGGGCAAAAGAAATCACAGCCATCACGGTACGGGGCTATCGCGCCTTAACTTCCCCTTTTATCTCTGGCTTGAGTCCTTCGATAAATGTTCGTAACAATTGATCCAATCACAAGCAAGGTCGGATAGCTTCTCAAACCTGATTTGGTACTCTTGAATCGTAGAGGTTTGTCGAATCTTTACGAGTTGGTCGTCGATATTTTCATACTCCGTAGGTCCAAAATGGTTCAGTAGTGTGTCCTTAAATTGATTCCATGTTGAAGCCCCCTGATTGTATTCCAGCTAATTGTACCATTAAATAGCATCACCTTCATGATGGATGATAGTAATTTCTACCATAGCATCATCCGACGTTCGGTAGTAGCGAAAGTAAGGTTCGACGTGCGAAATCTACCCTACCGGGTCTCCTTCTTCCCATCGTGGGAAGTCCACCCTCATGCGTGGCTGAAGCATGTCCAAGGGCTATCCCTCCTTCTCTGGGGTCCTTTCTAAATTCTCTCCTTGCTGCAGTTTGGTTGGACTCGATGGTTGTCCAATTCTGAATTCTGCAAACAAAGCGCGCAATTTGTCTTCCAAGCGCGATTCAAGCCGTGATTCAATCCGAGATTCCCATGCTTCAAATTTGGCATCAATTGGATCTTGAGAAGCCATAGCATATGTCTATAGATCAGAGATGCCCTTGTCTTTTTTCTGTTGATGGGTTAATGGCATGGGGTGGTGGAAGGTTCAGACAATAGATCGGTGATTGAAGGGTTCAACTATAATGGTTTACTGTTTTGGGCTGTGGTTTTTGATGTTGTTAGGGTTATGAAACTAGATTATGATGGCTGCGTCTTGAAGCTAGAGGGATGCCCTAAAGACATCTTGGCTTGTGGCAGCAAGGTGGCTAGGGTTTGGTAGGTTACGGAGAAGAAAAAAGGACAAAGGTGCAATACCAGATTTTTCACCGAAAAAATTCCAGCAGTAAAGATGTAATTTTTTCCAGAAATTTTCAAAAGAGATTCAAGTAAAACTCAAAGGGGATCTACTGATAAGGAAGAGGTAATATTGTAAAAAATTTCGTAGGAAGAAACGACAGCAAGAGGTTTGGCAAAATTGAGAATCACGGAGAGGTATTATAGCAGATTTTTACGTCTAAAGTGCAGTAGTTTGGACGTAAAAGATAATTGGTTTATATTGAGAATTTTTCAACAAAACCAAAGGAAAAACCACTGATAGGAAGTGTCAAAGCCAACGTAAAAATTTCATAGAGATTAGGATAGAAAAAATGCAGTAGCAAGATCAAAAAGGCAGTGCTATGCAGCTGAAATTCTATAGTGCGACTTTCGTTGTAGAGATGAAAACTTTGCGATAAAAAGTTTATGCAGCAATATAGGAATGAATTTTTTAGATTTTTTGAATAAGGATAACTAAATTACAGCATCAGTAAGGTAGATAACCATAACCTATTGCAATTCACGGGAAGATCAAACGATAATCTACGGTGGTGGAGATGACGGCAGAATTCAGCGATAATCTTCTAAGCAATTGTGGGAATTGCTTTGCGAGATTGTGGAGGGCTGGTGGATGGCTATGGAAGGGCAGTGAGACACCAAGAACGTTGCTATGATACCAAGTGTTACAACCCTCTACGGATTCTAAGCTTGGGGTTGATCTTTATAGGGGATCGGCCTCCTTGGAACTCTATAGGGGTTCCTTCCTCCAAGTTGCTACTCAAAGACTACTAAAAGATTGATCTCTTCATTGATTAAAAGAGGATGAATACATGGCTATTTATAGGGCTTTGATAGAACCCCAGAGGAATTCTATCGAGATTGATCTTTGAGGGGGATCAACCCTTGGAACGCTATAGGGGTTCCACCCTCCAAGTAGCCTGGTGGCTGCAATTGTAGATTGATCTTTCTTATTCCAAAGAGGTGGAGGCTACAAGCTTATATAGAGCTCCAAACCCTAGCCCTAGGGGCTGCTTCCTAAGTGAACTACCCAATTTGCCCTCAACCTTAGCGGGCCGGCCCAGTAACAAGGGGGCGGCGGCTAAGAAGCCCAAAGACCCAAATATAAACCCTAGCCTCTCTTCTTTATAGGATAGAGGTGGCTAGGTGGGGTTTATTACATTCTCACAGGGTTTTATTAGTTGCTACATGGTTGAGTAGGACCTACCCTCGCTAGGGTCCTATCAAGCCCGCCTCTTCTTCAAATCAGCCTTGTCTCAAGGTCCGGGTTCCATGAACTCAGTGGAACCGGGACTTCAGCCTCATATGATTCCCATGTGGCATCTTCGAGTGGTAAATTAGTCCAATGTACTAGTACTTCAAAGAGAGGGACGTCGACGACGCATCACGACTGGCCGAGGATGGCTTGTGGTTGGGCTTGAATATTTCCATCATCGTGGTGGGCGCTTGGATCTAGGGTGTCTCGTGTTCTCCCAACTTGGGCTTCAAGCATGACACGTGGAAGACAGGTGAATTTTGGCATCTTTAGGTAATTTAAGTCTGTACGCCACAGTTTTAATACGCTCTATGATCTGATAGGGCCCATAAAAACGTGGAGATAGCTTCATGGAGGCTCGTGTTGATGGATAGTTGCTTGTATGGTTGTAGGCGAAGATAAACCCAGTCTCCTACTAAAAATTCTCTTTCACTTCTTCGTGTGTCAGCTTACTGCTTCATTCTAGCTTGAGCGGTAGAGAGATTATCCTTTAGCAGTTGTAGGAGTTTGTCCCTGTCAATTAAATCTTGGTCGACCTGATCTACCTTAGCCGAGCCAATTACATACTTTGGAATCACAAGGGCCAGCTGACCATATAATGCTTCATATGGGGTACATTTTGTAGATGAATGATATGTAGTATTATACCACCATTTGGCCCAGGGGAGCCATTTCATCCACTCCTTTGGTCGATCACTAGCGAAACACCGAAGGTATGTCTCTAAACATCTGTTCACCACTTCTGTTTGGCCGTTAGTTTATGGATGATATGCAGTGCTCATCTTGAGTTTGGTGCCTCAGAATCAAATAACTCGGTCCAAAATTTACTAGTGAAGACCCTGTCACGATCACTTACGATGGACCTTGGCATCCCATGTAGTTTAACAATATTTTCTATGAAAATCTGAGCAATACTAACAGTAGTGTAGGGATTTCGCACAGCACAAAAATGAGCATATTTTGTAAGTCGATCAACCACCACAAGGATTGTGCTTTTACCTTTGGAAACTAGCAGCCCTTCGATGAAATCCATAGAGATGTCAGTCCACACTAAGTCCGTTATGGGTGGTGGTTGTAGTTTCCTTGGACTTGCCACTATTTCACCCTTTTCTGTTGACATACATCACATTATGCTACATATTCAGCAATAACTTTTTTCATCCCTTTCCAATAAAAGTTTTGCTTCACTCTTTTGTAGGTTCTTAGAAATCTGGAGTGCCCTACTAAAGGTGTGGAGTGCATTTCATGCAGAATGACTTTGATGCAAGGGGAGTTTGGTATAAGCACAATACGACCTTTATAGCGTAGATCCCTCGAATCCCAAGTATAGTGAGCTATTGACTTGGATCCTCCTCCAATTTTTTGATGATGTTGCTGGTTTCTAGATCCTTCTTCCATTCCTCCCCCTCTGGTTGCTGCTGGAGATGCATAAGAAAGCCACCATTTATCTTGTGTAAAACTTTCTCCATTCGTTGGGTTGAAATGGTGGTTACGTTGCTTCTGCGCTTCCCGCGTAGGGTGACCTGTTTACCTTTGCAATAGAATTTCATAATCAATTTGAAAAGGTTTCAAGAGACATCACCTAGTGTCATCAGCCATTCTTTGCCCAGCACAGCCTCATAATCATCAATTGGTAGGAGGAAGAAATCGGTAATAATTTCTTGGCCCTGCAGTAATAGTTTCACCTGTGGGCATCTTTGGTCACATTTTAGGATTCGATTGTCGGCAACCTTTACGTCGAACTTGCTGCAACCTTCGATATAGAGCACCATCCGAGTAGCAACCTTACTATTTAGAAAATTATTAGTACTGCCTGTATCGATGAGAACGGTGATTGGTTGTTGTTTGAGCAGGCCTCCAACTTTCATCGTTCGCAGATTTGAGTATCCGGCTAGCGCATATACCATAAAGTCAGTTGATTGTGGCTCTTCTTCCACATCTTCATCCTCATATTCAAGACTCTCTTCTAGCTATTCACTGATCTCTTCTTCCACTGGTTCAATCACAAGAAGTCTCCCTTTTTTATAGCGATGCTCGTGGCTCCATGGCTCGTCACAATGCCAACATAACCCCTTGGCAGATTGGTCTCGAAGCTCTTCTCTTGTCAACCTTTTTGGTGCAGGAGCTCGACTGATAGTAGGGGGGGCTGAGGGATTCGATATTGCTGGTTGGGGAATGACCCTAGTCCTCCGGGCTTCGTGGTTCAATCGCTCCTCCTGAAGTCGTGCGAAAGAGATGGCTGCCATAAGCGTGTACGGTTGTCGTGCTTTAACTTCTCCCCGGATCTCCGGCTTCAAGCCCTCAATAAATGTCCCCAATAACTATTTTTCAGACCAATCATGAGTTTGATTAGATAACCTTTCAAACCTGGTTTGATACTCCTGGATGGTGGAGGTTTGTCGGATCTTTGCTAGTTGTCCGCCGATGTTCTCGTAATCGGTTGGTCCGAAGCGGATCAGCAGTCCTTCTTTGAATTGTCGCCATGAGAGGACTCCATGAGTGTGTTCAAACCAATCAAACCATTGTATGGCATCCCCTTCAAGATGTATAGCTGTAATTTTCACCATATATGCATCCGCGATTTTGTGATACCGGAAATATCGCTCCACACACGAGATCTAACCAATCGGATCTCCTTCTTCTCGTCTAGGGAAGTCCAACCTCATGCATGGATAGTAGGGATCATAGAGCCTCCTTCTCTTGGGAGTCATCTCTTTGGTCAGAGCTCTCTCCTTGATGAGATTTCTTTGGGCTCGGTGTTCGACCCAAACTGAGTTTGGCAAAGAGAGCCCGAATCTTATCCTCCATTCGCGTCTCGAAGGCTTCAAATTTAGCATTTATCACCTCCTCGGATGCCATAGTATATGCCTCCAGATCTGTAATATTAAGATCTCCCTTTTGTTGCCGGGTTAAAGGTATGAATTGTTTGAGGGAAGTGGTGGCCGAAAGGGTTTGTGGATCGGTGGATATAGGCTGCGGTTTAGGCTTGTTTTGTGGCTGTTTTGGGTGCTATTTGGGGCTGTGATTTGATGGAGTTTTGGGCTGAGATGGTAGTGGATAAAGGTTAGGGAAGAGGGTTTTAGATCTGTGGTAGATCGCAGCAAAGATTTGACAAAAATCAGTGGTAATTGCTGCCTATGTGCGCTGCCTCGTAAGAGCAGAATTGTCGTCGAAGAAATAGCGATTTCTCGATGAAATTTCTAGCGAAAACTTAGGAATTTAAGGAGGGGGTTTGACGGTAGAATCTTAGTTTAGATAGCAACAAGGATAACAAATTGGATCAAGAAATTTTGGCAGCAAAGCAGTAAAGAAATCGGTGCAAGTTGAGAAATTTCACAAAAATTTCAGCGCTTACGAGAGATTGCAGCAACACACAAATTTTTTTTTTGATGAATTCCACAATAGATCAATCATGGATGGGAGTCAAGATGATCTATGAGGTGCACAAAAAATTTCGTTCAAAAAGGATAACAATTAGATTGGTTAAAGGTAGCAACACGCGGCTGAAATTTTTCATGATCCTTCGTTCGCAAAGATGGTAACTTTTGCGACGCAAGGAATTCGCAGGCAAGGGATTGATAGAAAAAACTTCTTTTTGATATTTTAGATAAAAAATTACAGCAGCAAAAGATATTGGTGGTAGAAAAATATCAGATCTCTGATGCAATTAGAGGTGGCGACTGTAGATTGATTTGATCTACGTCAAGAGATGACGGTGGAGATGACGACATCAAGAGCAATTGTAGGAATTGCTTGGCTAATGGTGGGTGGCAGGGATGGCAGCAAAAGCAACAAGATCGCTGCTCTGATACCAGATGATAGAACCCTAGAGGAATTCTATGGAGATTGATCTTTGAGGGGGATCAACCCTTGGAACGCTATAGGGGTTCCACCCTCCAAGTAGCCTGGTGGCTGCAATTGTAGATTGATCTTTCTTATTCCAAAGAGGTGGAGGCTACAAGCTTATATAGAGCTCCAAACCCTAGCCCTAGGGGATGCTTCCTAAGTGAACTACCCAGTTTGCCCTCAACCTTAGCGGGCCGGCCCAGTAACAAGGGGGCAGCGGCTAAGAAGCACAAAGACCCAAATATAAACCCTAGCCTCTCTTCTTTATAGGATAGAGACGGCTAGGTGGGGTTTATTACATTCTCACAGGGTTTTTATTAGCTGCTACATGGTTGAGTAGGACCTTACCCTGCTAGGGTCCTATCAGGCTTCTAAGCCCCAACTCCTAATAGGACTCTTACTCAAGACTCCTACTTCTAACCAATTTCTAATTAGGACTCCTTCTTTAGTATGATTCCTAATTCTAATATGACTTTTTCCCTAATAGGACTTCTACTTATAATAGGACTCCTACTTCTAATATGACTCTTTTCCTAATAGGACTCCTACTTCTAATAGGACTCTTTTCCTAATAGAACTCCTATTTCTAATAGGACTCTTTCTCTAATAGGACCCATTTTCTAAGAAGCAACCTAACCCTAACCTAGCCGGCCTCTTCACCTCTTTAATAGGGGTCGGCTAGATAGGATTTACTTGAATGCCCTTATTAATGAAACTAAATTAGGACTCTCATAGCTAGAGTCCTAACAGAAGGGGCCATCATACTTGCTCACCAATCCTTTGTGCACCTTGTTTCTAAAAAATTGGAGTGATGCTGGTTGGAGCTTCACCAGCACCAAATCACCGACTTTGTATTCTTGTGGTCGCCTTCCCAAGTTTGCCCACTTCTTCATCTTTCTAGTCGCCTTCTCCAAGTAGGACCGCGCAATATCTGCATTTCGATGCCATTTTTTTGCCAAGTGATACACGGACGGACTACTCCCTGTATACCCAATAGCCAAAGTGTGAGGAGTCGACGGTTGTTGTCCTGTGATGATCTCAAAGGGGCTCTTATTGGATGCAGAGCTCCACTGCAGGTTGTAAGAGAATTGGGCTATGTCCAATAGCTTTACCCAATCTCATTGGTTAGCACTCACGTAGTGCTGAAGATACTGCTATAGGAGCGAGTTTATTCTCTCAGTTTGGTCATCCGTTTGGGGGTGGAGGCTTGTGGAGAAGTATAGCTTTGACCCCAACAATTTGAATAGCTCGGTCCAGAACCATCCCTAAAACCGAGCATCTCGATCACTTATGATATCGTGTGGGACCCCCCAATACTTCACCACATTCTTCATCATTAGCTTCACCGCTTCCTCTGCGGAACAGTGTAGGGGTGCAGCAATGAAGGTTGTATACTTTGAAAATCGGTCGACCACAATAAGTATCGATCCGAGTCCCCCTACTGCTGGCAAGCTTGATATGAAGTCCAAAGAAATGCTCTCCTATGACCTTTCTGGTACAGGCAACGGCTCTAAAAGTCCCACCGGCTTCCGCTGCTCCACCTTATCTTGTTGACAAGTTAGGCACGTTTAAACATATTCCTCCACATTTGTCCCCATCTTCGGCCAATAGAAGGCCCTCTCCACGAGAGCCAATGTTCGGTGAATGCCCGGATGTCCTGCCCAAAGGGAATCGTGACACTCCTTCAAGAGTTCACAACTCAAATTGTTCACTCGAGGGACATAAACTCTATTCCCTTTGGTGTAGACGAGTCCCTCCTAGACCCAAAATCGTCATGCCTTGCTGTCTTAGATTAGTTGCATGAAGGTTACTACTTGAGGATCACTGTACAGTCCATCCTTGATCCGGGAGAGGTAGTTGGAGTGCAACTGACTTGCTTGGCTTCTGCTCTCCAGTTGCATAGCATTTACGACCTCCACTTTTCGACTCAATGCATTGGCTACGACATTTGCTTTGTCGGGCTTGTACTCCATTGCCATGTCAAATTCCGCCAGGAAGTCCTGCCATCATGCCTGCTTTGGTGAGAGTTTCTTTTGAGTCTGGAAGTAACTCAAAGCGATGTTGTCTGTCCTCAGTACAAATCGCGATCCGAGAAGGTGTCGCCACACTCAAACATGGATCTCCTTCTCATGCACTGGATATCGCCGCTCAGTGTCATTGAGCTTGCGGCTTTCATAGGCCACTGGGTGGCCCTCCTGCATGAGTACTCTCCCAATAGCAAAGTCAGAAGCATCTGTATGGACTTCAAAAGGCTTCCTATAGTCTGGCAATTTGAGCACCGGTTCTTTCACGACGGTATCCCTTAGGTCTTGGAATGCCACTTCACATTTGTCGGACCATCTCCAAGGCTGCTCCTTTTTCAGCAACTCCGTCAATGGAGTTACACACTTCGAATACCCCATTATGAAGCGCCGATAGTAGTTCACAAAACCAAGGAAGGATCTTAGCTCTGGTACCTTCCTTGGAGTACTCTATTCTGCCATGGCTTGCACCTTTAACTTATCCATTCGAATGGACCCATTGCCGATTTGATGCCCCAAGAATAAGATTTCCGTCTGAGCAAAGTAGCACTTCTCTCTTTTCACGAACAAAGTATTCTCCCTGAGAACTTTAAAAATTGTTCGAAGGTGCTCAATATGCTCCTCAAGTGTTCGGCTGTAGACGATGAAATCGTCCAAGTAGACGACCACAAACTTGTCCAAATATTCCTTGAAAAGCTAATTCATAAGAGTGCAGAATGTGGCTAGAGCATTGGTTAAGCCGAAAGGCATCACCAAGAACTCAAAGCACTCCATACCTGGTCACACAGGTAGTCTTCGCTTCATCACCTTCAGCAATCCGCACCTGCCAATACCCCGACCGAAGGTCGAGTTTGGAGAAATACTTTGCTTTGCCCAGTTGGTCGAACAAGTCTGCAATGAGCGGGATGGGATATTTGTTCTTCACGATCACCTTGTTAAGGGCTCGATAATCGACGCATAGTCGGAGACTCCCATCCTGTTTCTTTTAGAAGAGAACTGGAGCTCCGAATGGTGCTTTAGAACTACGGATGAGACCACCACTTAGCAGTTCATCTAACTGCTTTCTGAGCTCTGCCAACTCAGGAGGGGGCATGCGGTATGGTAGTCTCGCTGGAGGCTTCACTCCCGGCTCCAGCTCAATAAGATGATCCATGCCTCTGCGTGGGGGTAGAGTTTTTGGCAACTCAAGTGGCATGACATCTACGAACTCCTTTAGAACATTTGCCACCGTAGCAGGTTCTTTAAGGGCCTCTCCATCGAGTGTTTCTAGCTTCATCGCAGCCACAAAGGTTAACTCTCCTTTGCGTACACCCTTCTTCAATTGCAACACCGATGGTTGTTGGGGATCCTGGGTTCCTCTTCGAGAGACGGAAATCATACAGGGGTTGTCACCTCCCATCAGACATATGGAGTCTAGGAACGATATCGGCACCAACTTTGCTGCATGCATGAACTCCATCCCAAGAATCACTTGGAAGTCATCCAATGGCACTGCCATCATGTTTGTGTGCCCGCTCCATGATCCGATCTTGATGGAGACTCCCTTTGCAAGCTCAGAGATTCGTTTGGCCTCCGAGTTGACCGCTTTCATCCGACTTGGGTTCTTCTCCAAGATTAGTCCAAGCCACTTTGCTTCTCGATCGGCAATGAAGTTGTGAGTAGCACCTGTGTCTACCATTGCTCGGGTGGTTTGGCCGTTGAGTCTGATGTTCATATACATTAGCTCACTGCCTCCTGCTTTTTGTTGCTTCGGCTTCATGTTCTCCCCCACTTGACCCCGCAATGCATTCAACAAACGCATCGCACCCATTCGTGGTCCTTGCGATTTCTCATCGTCGCTACCTGATTCGGAGCTACTCAAACTGAGAGCAACTACCTTGCCCTTATTTGTCTTGGGGGGATTGATGGAAGCCGACAAGGCATTGAGTGCCTGCTTTTGTGGGCACTCCCACACACTGTGTGGCCCTCCGCACAAGAAACATCTTCTTGGTTTTGAGGCCCTGCCATTTGAGTTCGGCCTCTTATGGAAACTCTTCTTCCTTAGCTCGACCCTAGGTTCCTTCCCGGGAGGATGCCTTGGTTGGTGATTTCCTGTAGACTATTTTTTCTTCCTCGGGTCCTCTAAAGAAACAAAGTCGGTGAGCCTTTCTGCGGCTACGATTGCTCCAACCAGATCAGTGACATTCCGTCGATGAAGTTCCTGTTGAGCCCATGGCTTCAGGCCGTCAAGAAAGCTAAACAGCTTATCTTTTTCAAACATGTCCTGAATGTCCAATATCAGTGCAGAAAATTGTTTCACATAGTACCGAATAGAGGTCATTTGGTGGAGTTGTCTCAACTTCCTCCTTGCGACGAACTCAGTGTTCCCGGGCAGGAATTGAGTTCTCAACTCACGCTTTAAGTCGTCCCATGTTTCCACTCGGCACAGACCTTGTTGAATCTCTTCCCAACGGGTTCTCCACTAAAGCTTTGCATCTCCATTCAGATACATAGTCGCTATCGAAACTTTGGTGTCCTCAGAGTCTGGCCTCGTAGCTTGAAAGTACTGTTCCATATCAAACAGAAAATTCTCGAGCTCCTTCGCATCTCTAGCACCCCCATATGTGCAAGCTTTGTGTCATAACGTGGTGTTGCTTCCCCCCGCATTCAACGCCTTTGTGAGCATTGCTACTCTGGAAGTGAGTTCCATCACCATATCTTGCAAATATTGCATGGAGTCCTTTGTGTCATCCGTCAATCGGTCGACTAGGGCTTCAACTTTGTCAATCCGAGATTCAGCTTCTTCTTGCGAGCTCTCTACGCCAAGAAGCCTACTTTGGCCTTGGTAGAGTTCATCCAAGCAAACTTCAAGAACATCCAAGCGGGTTTCCGCCGCTGTGATCCTCTCTCTATGGCTCTTTTTCCCGGTTGGCGCTCCAGATTGCGCCTCCTCCGCTTGTGGTGAGCAGCCAACTTCTCGCTCATTACGCTCGCTGCCTCGCTCCTCATGAGCAGCTCCAGTAGTGAGAGAGCGAGTTTGCACATGCAGCCCTCTTGCAGCTGCTTGGGGCAACATTCCGGCTTGCCCCATTTTGCTCGATTCACCACGTTGTTTCACCATGGCGAGATTACGAAGTTTCTTCGCTACTTGCTTGAATTGCTTGCCTGCTCTGATACCACAATGTCACGCACTTAGCTAGAATTGCCTAAGTGGTGAGGCACCCTTGTGATAAGCCACCGACTTAGCTGAAGTTGCCTAAGTCAAGAATCGCCATACCACTTCGATCAGACTTAGCTTGGATTGCCTAAGTCTTGAGGCGCTCATGGCATACGCGTCCGCAAAGGGTCACCGAATCAACCTCGCAGGTCCCGTAGGACCTGTAAAAAGAAAAGTTGATTAGTCTTGAAACGAGCGGCGGACAAGTCCTGACGTCTCACGAAGAGGGAAGCTTTACAAGTAATTGAGCGAGTACTTGGAGTGCAAGAAAGCAGAGAAAGAGAGGAGGAAAACAAGGACTTTAGAAGGGTGAATGAGCAGCTGCAAGTCCGCAAACACCTACTCCCCAAGTGCTGGGCGCGAAGGCAAGTTTCCGTCAAGTTGACATGCAAACTTGTGAAAGTGTTCAACGCCCAACAATATACCGAAGCCCCATCTAGCCCTATGCCACCCGGGGGGTTCTAAGGTGCTGAGATGGCTGACATTTCGCGCGGGGCAGCGGGCTACAGAAATCAGCCTGTGGCATGTGAAAACGGAGCCATTTTGGGGGTTTTCAGGCAGATGCAGTGAGCGATCATTCTACTGTGCTACAGCTGCTGTTCCTTACATTTTTACAAGGAAAAACACACCAAAACATGGCAATATAGGCTGCCAAGGATATATACATGCATGGGCAAGCGACGAATGGAATGTTGAACGAAGTTGCTATGAGTGTGCGATGACCGTTCGTGACAACGCAGCCAAAAATGGCTTGTTTTGGCCCGTTTTGGGCTGTTTTTGGGCTATTTTTGCGTGCTACGACGACTGAGGTGATCGGCACGAAACGTCAGCCATCTCAGCACCCTGGAACTCCTCGGATGGCGCAGGGCTGGATGGAGTTTTTGGTGAAAAGGGATGGTGCTACTCGTCACTTCGCTCGCTGTCCACCACTCGTCACTCACTTGCGCGGCCAAAAATGGCCTGTTTTGGCCCATTTTGTGTTGTTTTTGGGCTGTTTTTGCGTGCTACGGTGACTACGTTGAGCGGCACGAAACGTTAGCCATCTCGGCACCCTGGAACCCCTCGGGTGGCACGGGGCTAGATGGGGCTTTTAGTTAATAGGGACGGTGCTGCCCATTGCTTCGCTCACTGTCCACCGCTCGTCGCTCGCTCGTGCGACCAAAATGGCCTATTTTGGCCTTTTTTGGGCTATTTTTGCATGCTGCGGTGACTGCGTTGAGCGACGCAAAATGTCAGCCATCTCAGCACCCTGGAACCCCCTGGGTGGCATAGGGCTGGATGGGGCTTTCGGTTAATAAGGACGGTGCTGCCCGCCGCTTTGCTCGCTGTCCACCGCTCGTCGCTCACTCGTGAGGTCAAAATGGCCTGTTTGGCCTGTTTTAGCTATTTTTGGGTTATTTTTGCGTGCTGCGGTGACCACGGTGAGCGGCGAAACGCTACCATCTTAGCACTCGACCCCTCGGGCGGTGGATGGGGCTTTCAGTTGCACGATTTGTCGCCCATCACTGCCATCGCCCACCGCCGCCGCTCACGCGGCCAAAAATGGCCTGTTTAGGCCCATTTTGTGCTTTTTTTGGGCTATTTTTCGTGCTACGGCGACCACGTTGAGCAGCCCGAAACGTCAGCCATATCAGTACCCTGGAATCCACCGGGTGGCACAGGGCTGGATGGGGCTTTCGGATGACAGGGACGGTGCTGCCTACCACTCGTCGCTCACTATCCGTCGCTCGTCGCTCCCTCGCGCGGTGAAAAATGGCCAGTTTTGGCCAGTTTTGGGCTATTTTTGGGCTGTTTTTGCGTGCTACGGTGACCGCGGTGATCGCCAAGAAACGTCAGCCATCTCAGCACCCTAGAACCCCCCGGGTGGTACAGGGCTGGATGGGGCTTTCGGTTAACAGGGACGGTGCTGCCCGTCGCTTCGCTCGTAGTCCACCGCTCGTCACTCGCTCGCGCGACCAAAAATGGCCTGTTTTGGCCCGTTTTGGGCTGTTTTTGGGCTATTTTTACGTGCTGCAGTGATCGCGGTGAGCGGCGTGAAACGTCAGCCATCTCAGCACCCTGGAATCCCCCGGGTGGCACAGGGCTGGATGTGGCTTTCAGTTAACACGGACGGTGCTGCCCACTGCTTCGCTCGCTGTCCACCGCTCGTCGCTCGCTCGCGTGATAGAACCCCAGAGGAATTCTATAGAGATTGATCTTTGAGGGGGATCAACCCTTGGAACGCTATAGGAGTTCCACCCTCCAAGTAGCCTGGTGGCTGCAATTGTAGATTAATCTTTCTTATTCCAAAGAGGTAGAGGCTACAAGCTTATATAGAGTTCCAAACCCTAGCCCTAGGGGCTGCTTCCTAAGTGAACTACCCAATTTGCCCTCAACCTTAGCGGGCCGGCCCAGAACAAGGGGGCGGCTAAGAAGCCCAAAGACCCAAATATAAACCCTAGCCTCTCTTCTTTATAGGATAGAGGCGGCTAGGTGGGGTTTATTACATTCTCACAAGGTTTTTATTAGCTGCTATATGGTTGAGTAGGACCTAACCCTGCTAGGGTCCTATCAAGCCCGCCCTCTTCAAATCAACCTTGTCCTCAAGGCTGGGGTTCCATGAACTTAGGGAACCGAGACTTCAGCTCCTCATACGATTCCCATGTGGCATCTTTGAGTGGTAAATTAGTCCAATATATTAGTACTTCAGTAGATGGACGTCGACGACGCATCACGACTCTGCGGTCGAGGATGGCTTGTGGTTGGGCTTGAATATTTCCATCATCAGTGGTGTTGGGCAGTTGGATCTGGGGTGTCTCGTGTTCTCCCAACTTGGGCTTCAAGCATGACACGTGGAAGACAGGGTGAATTTTGGCATCTTTAGGTAATTTAAGTCTGTACGCCATAGCTCCAATACGCTCTATGATCTGATAGGGCCCATAAAAACATGGAGATAGCTTCATGGAGGCTCGTGTGTTGATGGATAGTTGCTTGTATGGTTGTAGGCGAAGATAAACCTAGTCTCCTACTAAAAATTCTCTTTCACTTCTTCGTGTCACTTGTCGCTTCATTCTAGCTTGAGCAAAGAGAGAGATTATCCTTTAGTAGCTGTAGGAGTTTGTCCCTGTCAATTAAATCTTGGTCAACCAAATCTACCTTAGCCGAGCCAATTACATACTTTGGAATCACAGGAGCCGACCGACCATATAATGCTTCATATGGGGTACATTTTGTAGATGAATGATATGTAGTATTGTACCACCATTCGGCCCAGGGGAGCCATTTCATCCACTCCTTTGGCCGATCACTGGCGAAACATCGAAGGTATGTCTCTAAACATCTGCTCACCACTGCTTTGGCCGTCCAGGATGATGTGCAGTGCTTATCTTGAGTTTGGTGCCCTGTAACTGAAATAACTCGATCCAAAATTTACTAGTGAAGATCCTATCACGATCACTTACAATGGACCTTGGCATCCCATGCAGTTTAACAATATTTTCTATGAAAATCTGAGCAATACTAACATGAGTGTGTAGGGATTTCGACAAAGACAAAAATGAGCATATTTCGTAAGTCGATCAACCACCACAAGGATTGTGCTTTTACCTTTGGAAGGTGACAGCCCTTCGATGAAGTCCATGGAGATGTCAGTCCACACCGAGTCTGGTATGGGTAGTGGTTGTAGTTTCCCTGGATTCGCCACTGTTTCACCTTTTTGATGTTGACATACATCACATTGTGCTACGTATTCAGAAATAACTTTTTTCATCCCTTTCCAATAAAAGTTTTGCTTCACTCTTTTGTAGGTTCTTAGAAATCCGGAGTGCCCTGCTGAAGGTGTGGAGTGCATTTCGTGCAGAATGACTTTGATGCAAGGGGAGTTTGGTATAAGCACAATACGACCTTTATAGCGTAGATCCCTCGAATCCCAAGTATAGTGAGCTATTGCACTTGGATCCTCCTCCAATTTTTTGATGATGTTGCTGGTTTCTGGATCCTTCTTCCATTCCTCCCTAATGCCCTCGAGGAAGCCGGTGGTAGGAAGAGAGATAGCTGAAACTTCAGCTTGCTGAGGGAGCCGTGAGAGTGCATCTGCAACAACGTTTTCTTTCCCCTTTTTGTAAATAATTTCATAATCAAATCCTAGAAGTTTGGTTACCCATTTTTGCTGCTCTGGGGATGATATCTTCTGCCAAGTTCCGTCTTTCTTGCGCACAAGTAGCACCGGTGAGGAGTAGGGGCTGCAGCTTGGTCGAATCACCACTGTTTCGAGCATTTCCTTTATGATTTTCTCAATTTCATCTTTCTGGACATTAGGATAGCGGTAAGGCCGAGTGTTTGCTGGTGGTTTGCCTGGAAGGATTGGAATCCGGTGGTCATGTTGCCGAGTAGGAGGAAGACCGCGCGGTTCAGTAAAAAATATCATCAAATTCAACAAGCAGTTGGGTGATCTTTTGATTTTTAATTTCTGTTTTCTCCCCCTCTGGTTATTGCTGGAGATGCATAAGAAAGCCACCATTTATCTTATGTAAAACTTTCTCCATTCGTACAATTGGTTACGTTCCGCGCTTCCCGCGAGGGGTGACCTGTTTACCTTTGCAATAGAATTTCATAATCAATTTGGAAAAGTTCCAAGAGACATCACCTAGTGTCGTCAGCCATTCTATGCCCAGCATAGCCTCATAATCATCAATTGGTAGGAGGAAGAAGTCAGCAACAATTTCTTGGTCCTGTAGTAATAGTTTCACCTGCGGGCATCTTTGGTCGCATTTTAGGATTCGACCGTCGTCGACCTTTACGTCGAACTTGCTGCAACCTTCGATGTGGAGCGCCATCCGAGCAGCAACCTTACTATTTAGAAAGTTATTAGTGCTGCCTGTATCGATGAGAATGGTGATCGGTTGTTGTTTGAGCAGGCCTCTAACTTTCATCGTTTACGGATTTGAGTAGCCGGCTAGTGCATGTACCATAAAGTCGACCGATTGTGGCTCTTCTTCCACATCTTCATCCTCATGTTCAATATTCTCTTCTAGCTGTTCACTGATCTCTTCTTCCACTGGTTCAATCACAAGAAGTCTCCCCTTTTTACAGCGATGCTCGTGGCTCCATGGCTCGTCACAATGACAACATAACCCCTTGGCAGATCGGTCTCGAAGCTCTTCTCTTGTCAACCTTTTTGGTGCAGGAGCTTGGCTGATAGTAGGAGGGGCTGAGGGCTTCAATATTGCTGGTCGAGGAGTGACCCTAGTCCTCTGGGCTTCGTGGTTCAATCGCTCATCCTGAAGTCGTGCGAAAGAGATGGCTGCCATAAGCGTGTACGATTGTCGTGCTTTAACTTCTCCCCGGATCTCTGGCTTCAAGCCCTCAATAAATGTCCACAATAACTATTTTTCAGACCAATCATGAGTTTGATTAGATAATCTTTCAAACCTGGTTTGATACTCCTGGATGGTGGAGGTTTGTCGGATCTTTGCTAGTTGTCCGTCGATGTTCTCGTAATCGGTTGGTCCGAAGCGGATCAGCAGTCCTTCTTTGAATTGTCGCCATGAGAGGACTCCATGAGTGTGTTCAAACCAATCAAACCATTGTATGGCATCCCCTTCAAGATGTATAGCTGCAATTTCCACCATAGATGTGTCCGCAGTTTTGTGATACCGAAAATATCGCTCCGCGCGCGAGATCCAACCAATCGGGTCTCCTTCTTCCCATCTAGGGAAGTCCACCCTCATGCGTGGATAGTAGGGATCAGTCATAGAGCCTCCCTTCTCTTGGGAGTCATCTCATCGGCCAGAGCTCTCTCCTTGATGAGATTTCTTTGGGCTCGGTGATCGACCCAAACTGAGTTCGGCAAAGAGAGCCCGAATCTTATCCACCATTCGCGTCTCGAAGGCTTCGAATTTAGCATTTATCGCCTCCTCGGATGCCATAGTATATGCCTCCAGATCTATAATATTAAGATCTCTCTTTTGTTGCTGGGTTAAAGGCATGAATTGTTTGAGTGAAGTGGTGGCCGAAAGGGTTTGTGGATTGGTGGATGTAGGCTGCGGTTTAGACTTGTTTTGTGGCTGTTTTGGGTGCTGTTTGGGGCTACGATTTGATAGAGTTTTGGGCTGAGATGGTAGTGGATGAAGGTTAGAGAAGAGGGTTTTAGATCTGTGGCAGATCGTAGCAAAGTTTTGACAAAAAATCAGTAGAAATTGCTGCCTATATGCGCTGTCTCGTAAGAGCAGAATTGTCGTCGAAGAAATAACGGTTTCTCGACGAAATTTCCAGTGAAAACATAGGGGTTTGAGGAGGGGGTTTGATGGTAGAATCTTAGTTTAGATAGCAACAAGGATAACAAATTGGATCAAGAAATTTCGGCAGTAAAGCAGCAAAGAAATCGGTGCAAGTTGCGATAGCAGAATTCTCGTCAAAAAATTTCAGCAGTTTGTGACGGGAGATTGCAGCAACACACGAATTTGTTTTTGTGATGAATTCCACAATAGATCAATCACGGATGGGAGCCAAGATGATCTATGAGGTGCACAAAAAATTTCGTTCAAAAAGGATAACGATTAGATCGGTTAAAGGCAGCAACACACGGCTGAAATTTTCTGCAGCGATCCTTCATTCGCAAAGATGGTAACTTTTGCGACGCAAGGAATTTGCAGCAAGGGATCGATAGAAAAACTTCTTTTTGATATTTTAGATGAAAAATTGCAGCAGCAAAAGGTATTGGTGGTAGAAAAATACCAGATCTCTGATGCAATTAGAGGTGGCGATTGTAGATTGATTTGATCTACGTCAAGAGATGACGGTGGAGACGACGACGTCAAAAGCAATTATGGGAATTGCTTGGATAATGGTGGGCGGCAGGGATGGCAGCAAAAGCAACAAGATCGCTGCTCTGATACCAGATGATAGAACTTTAGAGGAATTCTATAGAGATTGATCTTTGAGGGGGATCAACCCTTGGAACGCTATAGGGGTTCCACCCTCCAAGTAGCTTAGTGCTTGCAATTGTAGATTAATCTTTCTTATTCCAAAAAGGTGGAAGCTACAAGCTTATATAGAGCTCCAAACCCTAGCCCTAGGGTTGCTTCCTAAGTGAACTACCCAATTTGCCTCAAAAGAACAAGGGGGCGACGGCTAAGAAGCCCAAAGACCCAAATATAAACCCTAGCCTCTCTTCTTTATAGGATAGAGGCGGCTAGGTGGGGTTTATTACATTCTCACAGGATTTTTCTTAGCTGCTACATGTTTGAGTAGGACCTAACCCTGCTAGGGTCCTATCATCGCGCCGCCAAAAATGGCCTGTTTTAGCCATTTTGGGCTATTTTTGGGTTGTTTTTACGGTTGCGATGACTGCGGTGAACGACGCGAAACGTCAGCCATCTCAGCTCCCTGGAACCCCCTGGGTGGCACAGGGCTGGATGTGGCTTTCGGATAACAGGGACGATGCTGCTCGCCGCTTCTCTCGCTGTCCACCGCTCGTCGTTCGCTCGCGTGGACAAAAATAGCCTTTTTTGGCCAGTTTTGGGTTGTTTTTACATGCTGCGGTGACCACGGTGAGCGGCGAGAAACGTCAGCCATCTCATCACCCTGAAACCCCCCGGGTGGCATAGGGCTGGATGGGGCTTTTGGTTAACAGGGCCGGTGCTACCTGCCGCTTTGCTCTTTGTCCAATGCTCGTCGCTCGCTCGCGCGACCAAAATGGCCGGTTTTGGCCCATTTTGGGCTGTTTTTGGGCTGTTTTTGCTTGCTGCGGTGACCGCGGTGAGCGGCACGAAACGTCGGCCATCTCAGCACCCTGGAACCCCCCGGGTGGCACAAGGCTAATTGGGGCTTTCGGTTAACAGGGACGGTTCTGCTCGTCGCTTCGCTCGCAGTCCATCGCTTGTTGCTCGGTCGCGCGGCCAAAAATGGCCTGTTTTGACCCGTTTTGGGCTGTTTTTGCGTGCTACGATGACCGCGTTGAGCGACACGAAACGTCAGCCATCTCAGCCCCCTGGAACCGCCCGGGTGGTACAGGGCTAGATGGGGCTTTCGGTTAATAGGGACAGTGCTGCCCACCACTTCGCTCGATGTCCACCGCTCGTCGTTCGCTTGCGCAGCCAAAAATGGCATGTTTTGGACCGTTTTGGACTATTTTTGCCTACTGCGGCGACCGCATTGAGCGGCACAAAACGTCAGCCATCTCAACACCCTGGAACCCCTCGGATGGCACAGGGCTAGATGGGGCTTTCGATTAATAGGGACGGTTCTACCCACCGCTTCGCTCGCTGTCCACCGCTCATCGCTCGCTTGCGCGGCCAAAAATGGTCTGTTTTGGCTCGTTTTGGGCTGTTTTATGGCTGTTTTTGCGTGCTGCAGTGACCGCATTGAGCGGCGTGAAACGTCAGCCATCTCAACACCCTGGAACCCACCGGGTGGCATAGGGCTGGATGGGGCTTTCGGTTAATAGGGACGGTGCTACCCGCCGCTTCACTCGCTGTCCACCACTCATCGCTCGCTCATGCGGCCAAAAATGGTCTGTTTTGGCCCGTTTTGGGCTGTTTTATGGCTGTTTTTGCGTGCTACGGTGACCGCAGTGAGCGGCATGAAACGTCAGCCATCTCAGCACTCTAGAACCCCCCGGGTGGCACAGGGCTGGATGGTGCTTTCGGATAACAAGGACGGTGCTACCCGCTGCTTCGCTCGTTGTCCACCGCTCGTCGCTCGGTCGTGTGGCCATAAATGGCCTGTTTTGGCCCGTTTTGGGCTATATTTAGGCTGTTTTGGCCCTTTTCCACTGCTTCGCTCTCTGTCTGCTGCTCGTCGCTTGCTCATGCATCCAAAAATGGCCTATTTTGGTCTGTTTTTGAGTTGTTTTCACGTGCTGCAGTGACCGTGGTGAGCGGTGTGAAACGTCAGTCATCTCAGCATCCTGGAAGCCCTCAAGTGGCACAGGGCTAGATGGGGCTTTTGGGTAATAGGGACGGTGCTGCCCATTGCTTCGCTCGCTGTCCGTTGCTCGCTGCTTTTTGGGTCATTTTTGCATGTTGTGGTGACGGCATGAAACGTCAGCCTTACTTCACTTTTACTCTTCCACTCTCACCTGCAGCCAAAATTGTCTCGTTTTGAATTTTCATCATGCACAGTGGTATCTTGTCATAGATTGCTTTGTTTGATCGGCCACTTGATTAAGAGGGACAGTCGGGGGCATTCGTATTTCATAGTCAGAGGTGAAATTCTTGGATTTATGAAAGACGAACCACTGCAAAAGCATTTGCCAAGGATGTTTTCATTAATCAAGAATGAAAGTTGGGAGCTCGAAGATGATTAGATACCGTCCTAGTCTCAACCATAAACGATGCTGACCAGGGATCGGCAGATGTTGCTTTTAGGACTCCACCGGCACCTTATGAGAAATCAAAGTCTTTGGGTTCCGGGGGGAGTATGGTCGTAAGGCTGAAACTTAAAGGAATTGACGGAAGGGCACCACCAGGAGTGGAGCGGCTTAATTTGACTCAACACGGGGAAACTTACCAGGTCCAGACATAGCAAGGATTGACAGACTGAGAGCTCTTTCTTGATTCTATGGGTGGTGGTGCATGGCCGTTCTTAATTGGTGGAGCGATTTGTCTGGTTAATTCCAATAACGAATGAGACCTCAGCCTGCTAACTAGTTACGTGGAGGCATCCCTCCGCGGCCAGCTTCTTAGAGGGACTATGGCCGTTTAGGCCACAGAAGTTTGAGGCAATAACAAGTCTGTGATGCCCTTAGATGTTCTGGGCTGCACGCGCGCTACACTGATGTATTCAACGAGTCTATAGCCTTGGCCGATAGGCCCGGGTAATCTTTGAAAATTTCATCGTGATGGGGATAGATCATTGCAATTGTTGGTCTTCAACGAGGAATTCCTAGTAAGCGTGAGTCATCAGCTCGCGTTGACTACGTCCCTGCCCTTTGTACACACCGCCCGTCGCTCCTACCGATTGAATGGTCCGGTGAAGTGTTCGGATCG